>CANXYI012262652.1:0-12870 GCA_948208565.1 Hura crepitans | reverse complement strand
TTTAATACAATGTTTTGAATTACATTGCATGACTTGTATGATTTCTACTGCTTTTGCATGTGATGAGTTCTGCTGAGGGTGCTTGAGGCCCTATTGAATTTTTATATAATGTTTTGATGAGCCTAAGGCTCTGTTGTTTATGATATGTTGTTTTGATGAGTTTAGAGGGTCAGGAGGACCCAAGTGGTTGAGAAACTATTGTGCCATATATATAGAAGTGTTTTCTTAGCAGGTACTATTTGGGAAAGTGTCTCAATATAGCCAATATACTGTCGAAATATTTAAATGATGACTCCACTAGTAACCTTGTAATGCATGCCAAAACTTTTTTCACATTTTTATATCTTTTAAGTTAAAAAGTATCTTAAGTAATAAAAAGTTGTGATTGGGTCAGGTTTTTGTGTATGGATTTTAGATACTATTATATGTTATGCTTATTCACTATTCAGTCTAATGAATGAAATGAGTGGCAGGCCTAACACTTAAGTGGTATAAGAGCTCCGGTTTAGGGTTTCCTCTAGAACTATGGGTTACATAAGAGTACTATAGTGTGTAGAACATTCACATCATTATACTTTATGTTTGGTGGCTTATAATCTATCTTTCTTACCTTCAGGTGTAAAGATAAGTCACAGCACAACTGAAGACAAGGAGGAGGAGGTAAAGAGCCATGCTCATACCATAGTAGCTCAATAGGGTGCTTGATTTGTGAGCAAAACTCCTAGTGATATAGGGTGTGCCTCACCCGTGCAATGAGACCTATAAGTCTAGTTAGAGACCATGCTGGATTTAATGAGACAAGTGACCATAGCTACTATGACTACTATGGTTGCTGCTACTATAGTTACTACAACACAATAAATAGTTCCACCTTCTGCACCCCAAGAGCTGCAAGCATTTTAAAGAACCTATGGGGAGTGGCTACTGAAAAATGGGGTGGAGTTCTTTAAAGGAGTTGAGGAGGATTTTCCAGTCGGGTAGAGTATTAGTTGGACTTAACAGTCATAATTATGCAATAGCTCAGATGCCCTCTAAATTAGTATACAGTGTGTCCCATCTCTCTGCTATCAGAAAAGGCATTGAAGTTATAGGAAACCATTACAGAGCATAAAGCGATAGAGGATCTGACTTGAGAGTTTTTCATAAGGGAGTTTAAGAAGAAGTACATCTCAGAATTTTACCTAGACTAGAAGTACTAGGAGTTTATAGATCTTAAGTAGGGGCATCAAACTATAGCTAAGTATGAGAAAGAGTTTGCATGCTTAAGCCATTATGCTAAAGTAATTATTGCTACAGAAGAGGACAGGTGCAAGAAGTTTGAAAAAGGACTAAACTTAGACATCAAGCACTAGGTCGACCAGATGAGGATTCAAGACTTCTCAGCTTTAGTGGATACATACTAGACAACAAAGATGATTAGATAGTTGAGAGAGAGGTGAGATTACTTTAGAAAGCAGTAATATAACTAAGGACAGGGTACCTCTAGGTATAACATAAACAAGAAAAAGAAAAGTTAGCAGTTTAAGAATAGGCAGGACAAGAAGCATGAATAAAGTTAGAGATCAGGCCAAGGATTAAGGTCACAATCTAGGCAATGGACACAAGTTTCAGGTGTCCCTAAATCTACAATAGGTAGTGCTCCGACACCAGATTGCAAGACTTCTCATAGGATGCACAAAGGAGTGTTTTAGAGGATAATACAGGATGTTTGGCCATATAGACCATATCTAGAAAGATTGTCTTAGGAGGCCACTAGAGTTATCATAGAGGAAAAAGCAGAGAGAGATCAAAAATAGTGCTAAGGCAAGCTAGAAAGACAAATCGAAGAGTAGAGCTTTAGTGAGGCAGTATGCCATTAGAGCACATGAAGAGGCAGAGGCTATAGATGTTATAGTGGGTACATTCCATATCTTTGATTTACCTACTTTAGCACTAAGATATCTAGGATCTTCACATAGTTATATATGCACATCACAGGTATTAGATTGGGGTTTAGAGCCAGATGACCTTAGTTTTGACATGATGGTTAGCAATCTAATTGGATAACACATCATAGTGAACAAGGTTTATAGAACCTATCTTGTGTCAATATAGGGACATTTCTTCATAGCAGATCTTATTGAATTACCATTCAATGAATTTGATCTTATCCTGGGCATAGACAGGTTGTCCAAGTATCATGCCATGGTGGATTGCACGAGGAAAAGGATCACGTTGTTAGATGATGATGGGTCAAAAGTGATAGTAAGAGGTGAAAGTTTAGATTGCACAAGCAGCATAATGTCAGCAATTGTAGCTAGAAGGTTGCTGTAAAAGGGTTGTCAAGCCTATCTTACTTATGTGGTTAACACTCGAAAGGAAACATCAGTAGCAAGTGAGATACTTATAGTGGCAAAGTTTAGAGACATTTTACCATATGAGCTTTGTGGTTTGCCATGAGATCAAGAGTTAGAGTTTTAGATTAAAGTTATGTTAGGCATGGCACCAGTGTCTATAGCTTCGTATCAGATGGCTCTAGTAGAGTTGAAAGACTTGAAGGTTTAGTTGTAAGACCTCCTTGATAAAGGCTTTATTAGACCGAGTGTTTCTCCTTAGGGAGCATCGATTCTATCTGTTAAGAAGAAAGATGGTTCTTTGAGATTATGTGTAGACTTTAGGTAGTTGAACAAAGTCCTAATCAAGAACAAGTACCCCTTGCCATGAATCGATGATCTATTTGACTAGCTTAGAGGAATGGGTTTATTCTCTAAGATTGATCTTAGATTTAGGTACTATTAGTTGAGAGTGAAGGAAGCAAACATACATAAGATAACTTTTTAGACTAGATATCATCACTATGAGTTCTTAGTGATGTCATTCGTGTCGACTAATACATCGATAGCATTCATAGACCTAATGAATAGGATCTTTAGACCATTTCTAGATCAGTTTGTGGTAATTTTTATAGACAACATTCTTATGTATTCCAAGAATAGAGACGATCATGTAAGGCATTTACAAATAGTTCTTCAAAATTTGAGGGATAAAAAACACTTTGCCAAGCTCAATAAGTGTGAGTTTTGGCTAGAGGAGCTATTATTTTTAGGACACATAGCATCGGCAGAAGGTATAAGAGTTATTCTAAGCAAAATTCAAACAGTTATGGAGTGAAAACCTCAAAAGAACACAACAAAGATTCAAAGTTTCTTGGGCTTAACTAGGTATTACAAAATATTTGCGAAGGGGTTTTCATTGATCACAACTCCTGTGACATATCTTCTGAGAAAAGATGTGTCATTTGTATGGAATAACAAGTGTCTGGAGAGCTTTGACAAGCTCAAGAGTATATTGATAGAGGCACCAATTTTGGTACTATTAGAGATAGAGAAAGAGTTCACTATCTACAGTGATGCCTCATTAAATGGGTTAGGCTGTGTTCTCATGCAAGATGGCAAAGTGGTTGCCTACACTTTATGACAGTTAAAATTACATGAGAAAAATTACTCGACACATGATTTAGAACTTGCAGTCGTTGTGTTTGCTCTAAAGATATTAAGGCACTACCACTATAGGGAGAAGTGTTGTATCTATATAGACCATAAGAGTTTAAATTATTTATCGAGCTTAACTTGAGGCAGAGGAGATGGATGGAGTTAATTAAGGAAGATGATTGCCTTATTGACTACCATCTTAGAAAAGCAAATATCATTATAGATGCCTTGAGTAGGAAGCTCATGTCAGCCTTGAAGGTTATGAGAGTCAACTTGAAGTTGTAAGATGATAGTGGTCTATTAACTGAGTTGCATGTACGGCTAAGCTTAGTTCAATCAGTCAAGGAATCACAGAAAGATGATTAGAGGCTTCTGAGTATCATGGGTATGTTCTTAGAGGGGAAGCTGATAGAATTCATGCTTAAGAGAGGCAAGTATTTGTATTATCATGGTCGTTTATTTGTTCTAGACAAGGAAGAGCTGAGACAACAAATTCTACATGAAGCGTATAGTGCATCTTATGTGATGTATTATGGCAGCAGAAAGATGTACCAAGATCTAAAGATAACTTATTGGTTGCTAGGTATAAAGAAAGATGTGGCAGATTATATGACTAAATGCCTCACTTGTCAGCAAGTGAAGGATGAGCATCAAGTTCCTTTTAGATTACTTTATCCTATAGCAATACCAAAATGGAAATAGGATAGGGTCACTATGGATTTCGTGATTGGGTTACCCCTAAAAGGGAATAGATAAGATACAATTTGGGTAGTAGTTGATAGATTGACCAAATCAACTCACTTCATACCAGTGGGAAGGATCACTCGATAGAGAAGCTAACTGAGATATATATTGATGATATCATAAGGCTATATAGTGTGCCTTCGTCTATTATATCAAATAAAGATCCCCATTTTACATTGAGATTTTAGAGGAAACACTAAAATACTTTGGGGATAAGACTTAGCTTCTGCATAGCTTTTCATCCTCAGACGGACGGCCAGTTGAAGGGGATTATTTAGGTGCTTGAGGATATTCTCTAAGCATACACCATAGAGCTTAAAGGTAGTTAGGACAAGTATATCCCTTTGGCAGAGTTTACATACAATAATAGGCATTAGACGAGCCTTGGTATGGCATCGTATAAGGCTTTGTATTAGAGGCATTGCTAAACTCCATTGTGTTAGAGCGAGTTGAGTGAACACAAGCTCATAAGACTAGATTTAGTTAACGATGCTAAGGAGAAGGTGAAGATTATCAGAGAGAGGCTAAAAGCTACTTCAAATCAATAGAAGTCATATACAGATATAAAAAGAAGTGATATAGAGTATGAAGTTAGTGACAAAGTGTTCCTTAAGGTATCTCTATGGAAGAAGGTGTTAAGGTTTGATAAGAAAGGAAAGCTAAGTTTGAGGTTCATTGGACCATATGAGATTATAGATCGTGTGGTCCATTAGCCTATCGACTAGCTTTGCCTCTAAAGCTACAATAGATACATGATGTGTTTCATGTATTGATATTGAGACGATATAGGTTGGACCCATCACACATGTTAACAACTAGAGAAGTGGAGATACAATGAGATTTGTCATATGAGGAAGAACTCGTGGTTATTATAGCTAGAGAAATCAAGGAGTTGCAGAACAAGATCGTGCTATTGGTGAAAGTGCTAGTTTGACATCACGTCATGAAGGAAATGACATGGGAAAGTGAGGCATAGATAAGAGAGTAGTATTTATATCTCTTTGATCCAGGTATGTCAAGGATGACATTTATCTTAATAGGGGAAGAAATGTAATGACCCAAAAATCTTGACTCTTATGAATAGTGCTTTCTAGGATGAATAGTGTTTCTCAAAACTTGAGTCACACTAAGTAGTCCAGCAAGGAGTAAAAATTATGAGAGAATTTTGGATGAAGTTAGAAGTCAATCCAAAGTCATTTGGAAGGCTAAAAACAATAAACAAGATTTTGTGGTAGTATTATGTGAATAGTGCCACAGGCAAATCTGAACGATAAAATAAATAAAAAGTTGCTCAAAATAATTCAAGAATTATAGAACTAGATACTTAAATATTCCAACGAGTCTAATGGCATTAGAATTGGAATTTGTAGATATCAAGAAGTAATTCATTAGAATTTTTAATTGAGTAATTATGTTGTTTTTCCCAATTCCCTTCATTTTTCAAACTCGAGATTTTGGTGGTCTATAGAACCTAGAGTTATCTAATTTTTGAAGGTGTTAATTGCTAAATTCAGATTCTTAAGAGGGGCAAAAATAAACTTGAAAGGAAGGAAAATTAAATTTGTCAAAAAGTATACATACCAATAATTCTTTTCTTGTTTTCATTTTTCTTTTCCTTTTTTCTTTTTCTTTTCTTTTTCTCTTTTTAGCCAACTACTCTCTATATCCTCCTCTCCTCTTTTTTCTTCTTTAATTGGCACTAACCACATCAAAAAAATTATAGTAGATGGAAAGCTTGTGTCGAGAGCTTTCTATAGACACCAAAAACACCCGATTTGGTAGAGCAGTTTTAAGAGAAATAACATGGAGAAACCAATATGAATAGTGACCTTTTTTGTTTGGGTAAGAATTTTTAAGTTCTGACATTTTTTTAATTTTTGTTACTTACCCAAGAGTTGCTTAATGTCCCTATTTTGAATTTTTGGAGCTCGTGTGATTTTATATAATTTTTAATAAATCTTGACCATTTAAATTAGTAGGGAAAATGTCAATCCATTATTCCAGGGTAAAGGAAAGTCAAAAGACGGCTTCGGATGTACCATAAGATGTTATTATGTATGTGTAATCATGTTAATATGCTTAAAATGCATGAATATAAGTTTATGCGTAAATTGACATAATATGTGATTTTTACTTTTAATGTAATTATTAGGATTTAATGTAATACAAATGGTTAGGATATTAAATTGTGCAATGTATGCTATGTATGAGTTAATATAGGCCATGTATGTGTATATGTAGAGGCCGAATGGCCTTGAGAAGGTGTATGTGTATGTATATGTGTTTATGCCATATGTAAGGTATCATGTGTACTTATATGGTTTATGGAATGCTAATGGCATAATAAACATTGTATGGAGATTTATGTGCATGTGTTTGACTTTGAGAGTGGCCGAATGCCACTTGGAACCATGTAATGCTAAATATACATGATAGACGCAATGTTTAAAACATAATATTAACAAATGTCATTTTTAGCATAATGAGAACATAATGTAAATAAGATGGATAAATGCTTAACCTACATGACATATGCATCGTAATATATATAGGAATTCTATAAATGTTGACTAGATGTAACTTATATGTGTGGTGCTCATATGTGATTTTTGGTAGTCATGTAAGTCACGTTTCATACACTAAGTAGCCAAATTATGTTATATTGAGTAATTGAGTGCATAAGCATGTTTTATATTTTAAATCATGCTTATAAAGCACAAAGATATGATATAACTTGTATATTTGGCATCGTGATGTGATTAAGCCATGTAACTCTATTAGTTGATAAGAGGTTTTGCCTAAACTATGGCTATATGCTTGAATTATCTATTCATGAAACTTGAGCCATGCTATTGAGTAATGATTGACTATACTTGAGTATGGTGTGAATGTGATGATAATGCATGTGTTAGTGCATATATATGTAGATAAGTCTAAGTTGTTACATAACTCATTTTTTTTCTTGGTAATAACATGGATGTGAATTACATGCCTTGCTATATGCTATTCACCTACGTGATAGGGGTACACAATGATAATTATGAACCCATGATGCCTAGGTTAAAATAAGCAATAATTGTTACCTTTGTTAATAATAACTAAAATGGCAGAACATGATCAGTTTAGTTATGCCTATACCCTTAGACAAACTAGTTTAGATAGATTGATCGATCAACTAGGATATTAGCAGCTACTAGCATACCTTTGGGTATAAGACCTATAGGTCACTCTATTGTGCTGACGAGCACTAGCCTTTGGGTATGATATCGTAACCTTTAGGCATGATACTATGAGCCTTCGGGCATGATATCGTGAGCCTTCAAGCATGACATTGTGAGTTACTATCTAGAATTTGATAGTTGTATTGATATTAAGGGAAATAATTAAACTAATAACTATTAAGGTTAATGATTAAATAATAAGCTTGTCATATAATCTAGTTTTCATGGCATGCAAATAAAGTATGATATGTACATTGTTATGCTGAATGTGTGATGATTATATCCTTAAGCATGCTATATAGGATTATGTATATGGTACATCACATAATTATTGTATGTAGCACAATATGTAGTTATTTCAATATACTGATTATTGCCAATGTATGTTCAATGCATGATCAAATTAATATAAGTGTGCTGATTAAAGTTATTACACCACTAAGCTTTATGCTTAGTGCATTGCTTGTTTTTGCAATGTATAGGTTGAAGAAAAATACAGATTAGAGTCAAAGCCTCTACATCACAGGAGACATGAAGAATTACCTTATGGGTATATTTTATTTTCTTTGTAAATGTATAATGATGTAATAGTTTTTATAGTACTCTTGTGATCAAATAGTGGGATTGGGCCTAATCTATGTAAATCAGTTTAGTTTTGTAACTCTAAGAGATATATGGTTCTGTAAACCTTTAATACAATGTTTGAAATTACATTCAATGACTTGTATGATATTTATTGCTTTTGCATGTGATAAGTGCTATTGAGGGTGCTTGAGGCCCTATTGAGTTTTTATATAATGTTTTGATGAGCTTGAGACTCTGTTGTTTATGATATGTTGTTCGGATGAGTTTAGAGGTCAGGAGGACCCAGGTGGTTGAGAAACTATTTGTGCCATGTTTATAGAAGTGTTTTCTTAGCAAGTACTATTTGGAAAAGTGTCTCAATGCAGCCATTATGCTGTCAAAATTCTAACTCGATGACCTCACTAGTTACCTCCTAAAGTGTGCAAAAACTATTTTTACATTTTTATATCTTTTAGGTTTAAAAATGTCTTAAGTAATAAAAAGTTGTGATTGGGCCGAGTTTTTGTGTATGGATTTTAGATACCATTATACATTATGCATGTCCACTATTCAGTCCGATGAATAAAATGGGTGGCAGGCCTCACATAGGGGACCTCTAAAATCTCAAGTCAAAATTCCAAAGGGAACTAGGTTAACTATTCACTATCATAATTAATAAATTTTGAATAAATGCCAAATGACGTCAAACAATTATAATTCCTTCATTATTGGATTATTTAGAATTTTTGACATTAAATGGATGCCATTTTTAGGTCCATCGGGCATATCTCGGGCCTTTCTAGGCATGATGCTAATAAATGCCACTATTCACTAGGTGTCAACATGAAATGATTTATTTGTTTTACTAAAAGTTTTAATTATTTCATTTTCATCATGTTCTAGCCCATTAAAGTTTTATGACCAATACTCTCCCCTCAATCATCACATAGTGCCTCAGATACTCCAGTGTTACTATTTATGCCCTGGGAAGTACTGTTCATGAAACCTAGATTTTTGGGTGTTACAATCCTTCCCTTCTTAAGAAATTTCATCCTTGAAATTTACTTGGTGAGAATAAATGAGGATATTGAGCTTTCATATGTTCGTCACTTTCCTTGGTAACCTATTCTATCTTATGTTGTCTCCATAGCACCTTCACTAGTGGTATGGATTTATTCCTCAGGTCTTTTAATTCTTTAGCTAGTATCTGCATTGGTTCCTCTTCATATGTCAAATTTAACTATACTTTGATTTCCTCTATGGTAATTATATAAGAAGGCTCATAGCTATACAGCTTTAAGCATTGAGACATGAAATACATCATAGATTTGTTGCAATTCTTGTGGTAATGCCAACTAATAAGCTACTGGTCCCATACATTCTATAATGTTGTATGGGCCAATAAATCTTGAACTCAGCTTTCCATTCTTGCCAAATCAAAGTATCTTTTGCCATAGAAATACCTTGAGAAACACTTTTTCACTAATCTTATATTGAATATCCTACCATTTTAGGTTAGCATATAACTTATACAGGTCAGTGATAGCTTTTAATCTTTCTTTATAAACCTTGACCTTTTCTTCAGTCTCTCTATCCAAGTTAGGTCTTATAAGATTGCTCTCACTTACTTGTTTCCAATAAAGTGGAGTCATACACTTTTTGCCATATAGATCCTTATAGTCAGCCATGCCCAACCTAGCTTGATAGATGTCATTATAAGGAAACTTAGCAAATGGTGAGTACTAATCCCTACTTCCCTTAAATTGAATGGCATAACTACACAACATATCTTTCTATACGTGTATAACCCACTCTAATTGTCCATATGTTTATGGATGGAAAGTTGTATTAAAAGTAAGGCTAGTGCCTAAAACTACTTACAACTTCTTCCCAAATTTAAAAGTGAACTTAGGTTCTCAATAAAAAAATAATAATAAGTGGCACCCCATACAATCTCACAATTTCTTTAATGTATAGTTGTGCCAACTTCTTTAAGGAATAATCCATTTTAACCGGGATGCAATAGGCCCTCTTAGTCAGTCTCTCTACAATCACCCATGCCATGTCACATTTATTTCTAATAAAAGGCAATCCCATCACAAAATCTAAAATGACCTTCTCCTATTTCCATTGTGGAATTGCTATTAGGTGTGGCAATCTAGAAGGAACATGATGTTTAGCCGTTACCTACTAACATGTAAGGCATCAGGCTATATGCTTAGCTATATGTCATCTCATCCTAAGCCACCAATAATATGGTTTTAGATTATGACGCATCTTCATGCTCACCAGGTGTATAGCATATGGAGAATTATGTGCTTCCTTTAGGATCCGTGTCTTGATTTCCTCAGCTATAAGGAGAAATAATATGTCATGAAAATATAGGCATCCATCTCTATTGATCTCAAATTTTGTAGTCCTTCCCTCTTTAACATTACCCACTATCTACATATGATGATCATCCTAAGCATGTGCCTATTTCACCTATAGCCTCAAATTAAGTTTCTCTTATGGTTTAACAAAAATTGTATTGTCCTTAATGTATTCAACTCTTGTATTCATGGCTTTCATAGTTGCTATAAAACTTTCAACTTAATGCAATAGCTACCATATTAGCCTTTCGTGGATGGTAGTCAATGAAGCAGTCATAATCCTTATTATGTTCCATCAATCATCATTGTCTCATGTTTAGATCTTTCTATATGGGGAGGTATTTCAAGCTTTTGTGGTAAATATAAATATAACACCTCTCACTATATAATTAGTGTCTCTACACCTTTAATGCAAATATATTACCAACTAATTCTAAATTATGGGTTATGTAATTCAATCCATAAGGCTTTAATTGCCTTGAGGCATAAGTTACTACTTTTCCATCTTGTATAAGTACACATCCAAGCCCATTATGAGATGCATCAATATAAATCACAAATTCTTTTCCTTGCTTGGTTTAAGTAAGGATAAGAGCTTTAGTCAACATCACTTTCATTTTATCAAAGCTTGCCTAGCATTTATCATTCCACATAAATTTCATATCCTTTCACGATAATCGAGTCACTGAGGCTGCATTCATAGAGAAGCTTTTCACAAATCTTCTCTAATACTTAGCCAATCCTAGGAAACTTCATACTTCAGTTACATTCCTAGGAGGCTTCCACTTTGACACTACCTTAACTTTACTCAAGTTAACCTTGAGACCCTTTGTTGATGTAATTTTGCCTAAGAATGCTACTTTATTTAATTGGAACTCATATTTGCTTAGCTGGGCATATAGCTTTTTTTATTTTAAGGTCTGTTACACTAGCCTCAGATACTACTCATGCTCCTCCTTTGTTTTGGTGTACACCAAGATGTCATTAATAAAGACTACAATAAATTGGTCTAAGTATGGCTTAAAGATCATAATCATGAGGCCTATAAAGGTTATATGGGCATTAGTGAGCCCAAATGGCATCACTAAGAACTCATAATGCTTATATCTAGTACGAAAGGCAGTCTTAAGAATATTAGTTTCCTTGATCCTCAACTGATGATAAATTGATCTCAAGTCAATTTCAAAGAACAAATTGGCACTTCTTAGTTGGTAAAAAAGGTCATCAATTCTCAATAATGTGTATTTGTTTTTCTCTATTAGTTTACTGAACTATTTATAATTGATACATAGTTAAAGTGACACATCTTTCTTTTTCACAAATGGTACAGGTGCTCCCCATGTTAAAGTACTCTACCTAATAAAGCATTTATGTAGCAATTCTTATAACCACACATTCAACTCTTTCAGTTATGTAGGTGCCATCTAAAAGAGGGTAATGGATATAGCGGTTGTAACAAGATACACTTTAATTTCAAAATCAAGGTCTCATTTTGGTGGTAGTTTTGGTAGTTTATCTGGGAACACGTTCAAAAATTCTAACACTATTGGTATTTAGCTAAAGCTTAGTTTTGCTTTATTTGCGTCAACCACATAGGCTAAGTAAGCCTTACATCCCTTTCAAATTAATAACCTCACTACTTCAGTAGAAATGATATTATGCAAGGGATTTTGCTCACCAACTACTATTACCTCATTTCCATTGCTATCATTAGTGTGAGTCTTTGATGTTCACAAATAAACTATAGCTCAGTGTTTAGACAACCAATCCATTCCTAAAATAACATAAAATTTGTTAAATGGGAGCTCAATAAGGTCTATTGGGAATGCTCTATCTTGAACTACTAGAGGACAATCTTTATATATTCTATTCACTACCACATGTTGCCCAGTTGAGTTATTAACCAAGATATGTATTTCCATTGTCTCAGGTTCTATAACTCTATCTCATGCTTGTGTAGTGTAAATGTAGGAGTGAGTAGATCATAGGTCTATCAATAGTAAAATAGACAAATCAAGTTAGGAAAAGTACTAGCAATAAAATAAAGAGCCTTAACTTCTTTTAGAGCTCATATGGCTCACTGGCATACTGGTGTTTAAGCCTTTGATCTTATTCTCTAGCTTGTACCTGCTTTCTCATTCCAACTTTCCTTTGAACTTCTACAGTGTGTTGAGGAAAAGGCTTGAAATTTGGTAGCATCTACCTATATCATATGGTAGTCCCTTTGATAGTTGTCTCTAGATCCACAAACAATACACTCTCCTCACCTAGTTTATCAAAAAGGTCCTTAATGTCTCCTACTACAAGACCCACATATTAGAGGTGCACTCTTAGCTATAGATACTAAGGCACTAGTGGCCTATATGGTGGTCGAGGCCTAGATTGAGATCCTGACCTGGCCTCTATGTCTAGTTCTGCCTTTAAGACTAATGTAGGGCCCCGGTGCCCTTTTGTTCCTTGGCTACATCGGGTGCTAAACTAACTTGCCCTACTATAAAG
>CANXYI012262630.1:0-10706 GCA_948208565.1 Hura crepitans | reverse complement strand
ATATAGCCGTTATGTTGCTGAAATTTTGGCATAAGGATTCCCAAATTAAATATGTAGCTCGTTTTCAAGAAGTTTTTGTAAACCCATATTTTTTGTGATTTAGTATGCTTAGTCAAATGTTTTTATATAAAGAATAATGTTAAGAGATCGGATAGCATGTTATGTGTTGGACACCTTAGTCATGTTAGACGATCAGCTGGTGATCGGACAAGGTAAAGGGCATCAGATTTAGCAGTAACAGAGCTCTGATTTAGGCATTCCTAGACAATATAAGAGTACTATAAGAGTTGAGTCTATACATAACATAATTTAATTATATCAAGGCTTACTAATTATTTTTGTGCCTATAGTTACGATGAGTGCACCTCATAAAAAGGAAAAAAATCAAGCTTCCATGTCTATAGGGTAGGAATTTGATAGGATGCATCAGTGTCTAGTAGTATAGCAAGGCCAATGTCGTTAGCAGGCCAGGCTCCACTAGCATTTGTACAAGAGATTATGCAACTTTTACGATAGGCTACGACAGCTACTCCACCAACAATTCCATAGTAACATGAACTTTTATTGGCACTCCAAAAGACTTACCTAAAGAAAGTTAAGAGAATATGAGCTAAAGATTTTAAAGGAAAAAGGGGAAGTGGATTCAAAAATAGCTGAGTATTAGTTAGATTGAACTAAAAAGATAATGAAGCAGATGCGATGTACACCTATAGAGAAAGTGATATATGCCACCTCCTTACTACAAGAAAAGGCCTCAAAGTGGTGGGATGATTTGACTGAGTATAAAATAAGGAGGAGCTGACATAGGATTTCTTCTTAGAGGAATTTTATAAGAAGTACATACCTAAAGATTACTTAGATGATAAGAGGTAGTAGTTTATAGATCTCAGACAAAGGCGTAAGTCTGTGGGGGATTATGAGAAGGACTTCTCTATGCTTAGTCACTATACTAAGAATACTATCACTATAGAAGTTGATAAGTGTAAGCAATTCAAGAAAGGGTTACATGTGGAGATCAAATCTCAAGTAGTTCCTATGAAGATAAAAAATTTTAATTAATTAGTGTTAGTTTGCCGATCGATAAAGAAGATGTAGAAAGAGAAGCAAGAGTATTATCAAAAGAAGAGATCTTTTAGTCTAGGAGCATCCAACTTTATACAACAACTAGGTAAGAGATTTAGAGGTGGTCAGTACGGGGCACCATAGCCATATTAGAAGCAGGGTTAGTCTCATAAGACAACCTAAAGGAACTAGAATAGGGGCAAGACTGGACAATAGTCACAAGTAGTGAGCACACCAGTTTCCATAGCTAGAGGTGGTCAGGTTCCTTAATGTCTTACTTGTCATAAATGACATAAGAGGGAGTATTAAAAGAGTAAGCCATGAGTATGTTTCAGGTATGGGTCACTGGATCACTTTTGACATGATTGTCCTATTAAAGCATATGCTAGTTAGAGGCTTTTGCACATATTACCTAAGATCAGAGAGGAGACTGAGGTGATAAGAGAGATAGGATAGAGGGAGCTCAGAGGGATAGATCTGAGTCTAAAGCTGATCATAGAGCCCTTATTCGATAGTATGCCATTAGGGCATGAGAAAAGGTTGATGAGCCAAATGTTATTGTCAGTACTTTCTATCTTTTTTACTTTACTATTTTAGCTTTAATTAATCCAAAGTCTACATATTCATATGTTTGCACACCATAAGCATGAGACCGGGGGTTAGAGTTAGAACCTATAGACCTACAAATTTTAGTTAATACCGTTTAAGTTAACATGTCATAGTAAATAAGATTTATATGAAGTATCTATTAACAGTACAAAAACACCAATTTTTGGCTAATCTCATTGAGTAGTCATTTAATGAGCTTGATATGATATTAGGTATGGATTGGCTATCTAAGTATCAAGCTATTATAGATTATAAGTTGAAGAGGTTAACTCTTAAAGATGATGATGGGGTTCAGATTACAGTTATGGGTGAGATGATAAACTTTCTATCTAATGTTATCTCAGCATTGACAGCGAGACGCATGTTAAGAAAAAGGTGTCAAGCTTTTCTAACTCATGTTTATGATACCCAAGTAAGAAGCTAGATGTTAGTAATATACTAATAGTGTCAGAATTTATGGATTTATTTCTAGAAAAATTACTCGATTCGCATCTAGAATGGGAACTTGTATTTAGCATTGAAGTTTTACTTTGTATTGCTCTAGTATCCATAGCTTCTTACATAATGGCTCTAGTAGAGTTAAAGGAATTGAAGATATAACTTTAAGAACTACTGGATAGAGGTTTTATCAACCTAGTGTTTCACCTTAGGGAGAACTAATGTTATTTCTAAAGAAAATGAAGGTCTCTTTGGTTTTGTGTAGATTACTGTCAGTTGAACAAAGTGACAATTAAGAACATGTATATATTGCCATTGATTGATGATATTTTTTATTAGCTTAAGGTTGTAGGAGTGTTCTCTAAGATTAACTTGAGCTTTGGTTATTAGCTATGGAGGGTAAAAGAGTCCGATGTAGCGAAGACAACATTCATAATGAGATATGGTCATTATGAGTTTTTAGTAATGCCATTTGGGCTTACCAATGCTCTTACAACTTTTTATAGATATGATGAATAAAGTTTTAAGACTGTATTTAGATCAGTTTTTATTTTTCTTCATTAATGTTATCTTGGTGTATTCCAAGAATAGAGATGAGCACGAATAGCACCTGAGGATAATTTTACAAATTTTGAGAGAATAGAAGCTTTATGCCAAACTAAACAAGTGTGAGTTTTGGCTTAGTGAGGTATCTTTCCTTAGACACATAGCTTTTGCATAAAGGATTCAGGTTGATCCTAACAAGATTCAAGTAGTTATAAAGTTAAAGCCACTTAGGAATACCACAGAGATTCAGAGTTTTCTTGGGTTGGCTGGTTACTACAAATAGTTTGACAAAGGTTTTTTTTTATAATAGCATGTATGACATGTCTATTGAGGAAAGATGTTAAGTTTATTTGGGATGACAAGTATCAAGAGAGTTTTAATAAGCTTAAGGCAATGTTAACAGAAGCATTTATTCTACTTCAGCAGATTTATGGGAAGGATTTCACTATCTATAGTGATGCCTCACATAATTGGTTAAGTTATGTTCTAATGCAAGAAGGCAAGGTAGTTACTTATGCTGTTAGATAGTTGAAGCCACATGAGAAGAACTACCCTACTCATGATTTGGAGTTTGTAGTGATAGTATTTGCATTAAAGATCTAAAGACACTATCTTTATGGTGAGAAATATTATATATGCATAGATCACAAGAGTTTGAAGTATTTGCCCATACAGAATGAGATGAATTTGAGATAGAGATGATGGATAGAGTTGATTAAAGATTATAACTATATAATTAATTATCATCCTAGCAAAGCCAATGTAATGGCTCATGCTTTGAGTAAAAAATTTCTAGCAACCATGAAAGCTGTGAATGTTAGATTCCATATTATATCTAGTAATGCTATGGTGGTAGAGATGCAAGTCAAGCCAGGTCTATTACAGTAAGTTAAAAAAGGGCAAAAAGATGATCATAGGTTGATGAATGTGATAAGTGCCATCCAAGAGGGGAAGCCTATTGAGTATGAGTTGAAGAATGATGGTTGTTTGTATTATCATGATAGAATTTGTGTTCCAGATATTGAAGAATTAAAGAAACAAATTTTAGATGAGGCTCACAATGCTCCTTGTGCTATGCATTTGGGTAACACTAAAATGTACCAAGATTTGCAGTTATCATATTGGTGGCCTAGTATGAAGAGAGATATATCAAAATATGTGACTAGATGCCTCACTTACCAATAGGTAAAGGTAAAGCATTAGATTCCTTCTAGTTTGCTACATCTTATAGCAATTTTAGAATGAAAATGGGATAAAGTCACTATGGACTTTTTAGTTAGATTGCCTATGACAAAAAAAAAAGCATGATTCATTATAGGTTGTGGTAGATTATCTTACCATGAGAGCTCATTTTATACCAATCAAAATGGATTATTCAATAGAGAAACTTGCTGAGCTATACATTAATGAAGTTGTTAAATTACATGGAATGCCATCTTCCATTATATTTGATCAAGACCCACAGTTCACTTCAACATTTTGAAGGAAACTTCATAATGCCTTAGGTACTTGATTAAGTTTCAACATAGCATTTTATTCACAAACTGATGGATAATAAGAAAGAGTCATTCAAGTAATCTTATGATACTTAAGTCATTTGATATGGGAATATATGTATGATGTTATGCTTATGTTAAACCATCTTTATTACATGCTTGAGGACATGCTAAGAAGATGTGCCATTGAATTCAAAGGTAGCTAGGATTGCTATCTACCATTAACAAAGTTTGATTACAATAACAGCCATCAAGCAAGTCTTAGAATGTCTCCAGATGAGGTGTTATATGAAAGAAAGTGTAGAACTCCTTTATGTTAGAGTGAGCTTAGTGAAACTAAGCTCATAGGACCAGATTTCATGAAGGATGTTG
Source organism: Hura crepitans (assembly GCA_948208565.1). NCBI lineage: Eukaryota > Viridiplantae > Streptophyta > Magnoliopsida > Malpighiales > Euphorbiaceae > Hura > Hura crepitans. Next base: position 6,183 of record CANXYI012262630.1, on the reverse strand, counting down.
AGGAGATGGTAAAGATCATCAGAGATAGATTAAAAAGTAGCTTATACCAAATAGAAGTCATATATGGATCTCAAGAGGAAATACGTTGAATTTGAAGTGAGAGATAAGGTATTTCTGAAGGTTTCACTTTGGATGAAGATTTTACATTTTAGCAAGAAGGAAAAGATAAGTCAAAGGTTTATTTAGCCATGCAAGGTGACAAAATATGTTGAGCTAATAGCCTATAGACTAGCCTTGCCACTAGAACTTCTATAGGTTTATAATGTTTTCCATATTTCTATGCTTAGAAGATATTGATCTTATCCGACTCATGTCTTATCTATGGAAGAAGTTAAAGTTATGCTAGACTTTTCTTATGAAGAAGAACATATCAGAATTCTAGCTAGAGAAGTTAAAGAACTAAGAAACAAGACAGTTCCACTGGTGAAGGTTGTTTGGAGGCACCATAGGATGGAGGAAGCCACTTGGGACTCAAAAGCTCAAATATGTGAGAAATGTCCATATCTATTTGAACTAAGTAATGTTGAGGATAAGGTTTATTTTAAGAGGGTAAGTAAATGTAATGACTTGAAAATCCTAATTTTTATGAATATCACTTTCCCAAGATGAATAGTGCTCCTAAGACTCGGGTGCACTAAAGTTACTAGATGAAAGTATTAGGCATAAAATAATTTTGGGCAAAGGTTCAAATCAATTGAAATTTATTTGATTGGTTAAAAATGCTAAGAAAAATTTTATAGCAGTGTCTTATGAATAGTGACGAAGGCAAAGCTAAACTATAAATAATTTTCAAAGTTGCTTAAAAAATTCTGAAACCTATACAAGTTGATACTCAAAAATTCTAACAAGTCTAATGGTAATAGAATTAGAAATTTTAGAGGTTGAAAAGTATTTTATTTTAATTTTGGTACATGTAAAATTGGCATTTTACTTCGATTACTTTCAATTTTTGACCCTTGCTTTTTAAAGCCTATAGATACATAATTAAACTAAATTTGAGAAGTAGAATGGTAGAAAAAGGAGTTAAAATAAGGAAGAAAAGAATTTATGAATGCAATAAAAAATAATTTTTTTAATAACTATAAACAAGTTTCTAATTTTGACTTTTAGTCAAAATTAACAAGTCACTCCCTCACCCTCCACTCTCTCTAACCCAATGGCATGAGGAGGAGAAATTCTCCATTTTTGCATCTTTGATTTCCCATTTTAAGCAAAAATTCAACCATCCAACCATAGAAACTAATTTTTAAGGCCTCTAGATGCGTGAAAAAGTGGTTTTTTAAAGAAAAATGGGGTAAAATTGCAAGATTTTAGGTTGGATGAATATTGAACATTTTTCAATCGAGTATGAATTTTAAGAAACTAATATTTTTCCCTTATTTATTAGGTGCCCAAGAGTCAAAAAAATGTGGTCTTTTGTATTTTTCAGATATCATATGATTTACTACAATTTTTTTAAAATCGAATCTATAATAGGCAATTGAGAAAATAGACAAAATGCACAATAAAGGAAAAATGAAGGAGTAAGCTATCCTCGAGGTCGTATTGTGATCATTTTGGTACATAAAATCGACTTATATCATGTATATTTATCTATGCCCTTTATTTTCATTATAATAAATATGTGTATTTAATTAATAATTCATGAATTTAATTAGTTTCAATATAAAAATGATCATTTAATTAGCATGTTTAATGTGGAAAAAATAGGTGTAATATGCCAATTATTAATTTTTGATTGGGATGATGTTATTGCCATGTTGGGTAAATGGTCATAAGATATTTTCTCTCTTGTATGAGTTAACTTATGATTACACATGACATGATTTAATGTTAATATGATGTGAAAATATTATATGTGTATTAATGAAAAATGTAAGCATGATTGGTGTTGTAAGCTAGGTGGCTAAATGGTTATATGATGTAGTGAGTATGTGTATGTGTGTTTAATACATTTAGTTAATAAAGTATGGTGTTTGAGTGTTGCTTTGCACATGTTAATGCAATTGAAGGAATTTTAGTTACTTAACTATTATGTGTGGTGGAATGGCCTTAAAGAAATTTCTTTATGTGTGATAGGTTATAATACACCCAAAGGAGATGCCAAATAAAGTAGATGTCACATTATGCATGAAATGGTGATTCTACGGCCTAAGTGACCTCACCATGACTAACTACCTATTATGTGTATGTATGAAATTATGTGTGACTATGGATAAGTTTTGAGTTACTTAAGCATCCTTTTATAGTATAAAATATATAAAGAAATAAAGTTGTTCATGAGATAGATTAATGGCCAAAAATGGACATAATGGACCATACTTAATGTAAAAATGCTTAGGTGAGCATAAAAGGTCATTCATGGCAAATTCCTTGGTAATGATCATGATATGTGGAATTGTAGTTGGACATGTTAATATTGAGCTTAAATAGCCATATGTATATATATGTAAGCTATTGAATATGGTATTATCATAATATGATGTTTACAATCATGAGTAAATGATAACTATGCTAATTTTTTGATATGGTTATTTATTGACATTGTTACAAGTAAAAGCCACTTTTAATCTACTTAAGTTGGTGTAATTAAAATAAACATGTTTGAAAGCCCATATGCTTAACAACCTAGTCATATAGGTTAACTGGTAAACTAAGGGTATGGTAGCAGCCATTAGTGCACTATAGTGCTATTTCATGTTTTTAGTCTACGAGTCCACTTTTAGTTTGATCCAAAGGCATACTTATGTTTGATCTTTAGATCCACCTTTGTAGATGAACTTCTAGTGCAGAAATGGTCATAATGGCCATGTTATGTTATGTTTAATCTTCGAATCCATGTTGGTAGATAAACTTCGGGTTCATAAATGGTTATAATGGCTATCATGTTATGTTATGTTTGATCTTCGAATCTATATCGGTAGATGGACCTTCGGGTTCATAAAGGTCATACTAGCTATCCACCCCCATTATCCATAAGACATGTGTTTTGATCATATGGGCAAATAAAAAAAATGATATTATGAACTGAATAATAATAATAATGTTATTATAAAATAAATTAAGATATTATGGAAGGATTGATAATGAATTCTCTTTTATAAATTACATTGTTGTACTTGTAACTAAAAGGCATGAATTATTATTAAATGCAAGTTATGTGATTTTCATGTCATTACTTAACTAGTGCATGATTATGTATTGTTTTATGCATCATGAATTGTGCTTATGGTAATTAATATGGATATTGATTAGAATTGCTAATAATATGGCAAATGCATGATTTAATTTGATTTCACCACTAAGCAAAATGCTTAGCACATCATTTTATTTGTGATGTATTGGTTGAAAGAACAAGTGAGCCTAAGCCTCGAGACATCTAGACATAAAAGAGAAGGATAATATTTTGGTATCTTTTGATATATGTAATTAAGTTATGGAATGTATAGACATATAAAGGCACTCTTAGTATAGATGTAATTAGTCCTAGGCCTAAACTATAATGTCTTGTAATTTAAGTTTATGTATGGATTGTAAATCTTATTTATAACTGTTTTGAGCTATTTAATATATGTTTGATGTCTTTTCCTAAAGTTAAGACTATAATGTTGGGAATATTGATTTAGAGTGATCAGATAGATCTAGAGTTATGGTTTGATTGAGAAAAATATATAGAAGTGTTTTTTATTAGTGCAAGTTACTAGAAAAAATTTTGGGATAGTGGACGGTACAACCATTATGCTACTAAAATTTTGGCACGAGGATTCCTAAATTAAATATATAACTTGTTTTCAAATAGTTTTTGTAAAACCATAATTTTAGTGATCTAATATGTTTAGTCAAGTATTTTTATATAAAGAATTATGTTAAAAGATTAAATAACATATTATGTTTTGCACACTTTAGTCGTGTTAGGTGACTGGTCAGCAATTAGACTAGGTAAAGGGTGTCACATGCTACATATGAAATGAAAGCATGTTAGAGTATGATCATGTATATGTATGCAACAATTTTAAGCTCTTCAAAAATTGTGCATTACTCCTATTATTTTATTACGAATCAATAACCCTCACTGATTCATCGAGAAAGCCCATTAGAAACTTTCCTAGCAGGTTAGTATCCATTTTGATTAAGGTCAAAGCCTTAAGTATGGTCAATAAGCCTAACCATTAACTTAATGGTATGCATCTCATGCCAATTGCATCATAAGCAACTACTAATCATTGGGTCATTAACACTTGATACATAAATATCATATACATATTTCCCTAATCTTCCCTTATGATTATTAGCCTTGAATATGGTTAATGGACTAATAACCATGCTAAAATTGACCCATTAATATGATTTAAACATATCCAATGTAGCATGGGCTTGAGTATGCTCAAAAAACCAATACTAAAGAGAACTCCATTTTAATTCATATTAACAAAAGGCTTGCAAGTCTTATATTATCAAGGGATTTCTTCCAATTAAGTCTCATCATATATGGTTAGTGCATGCCTTAGCATGCTTATACATATTTAATAATATTAAATCATACATTCATATTTAATCATATTAAATATGTGACACCCCCTACTGGATTCGTAAAGAAACCCAATAAACGGCGCACTTCCCGTCAAGTCGCTTATCTTAAAATTTCTCCTAAGGTCATTCGTTTGACTTCTACCAATTTCACACTAGATCCTTCTAACTGACTCCAAAATCACTTCAGTAAGTTCGTATAATCCATTTAGGCTAAAATCAATTTGGTTTAGCTATTATTGAGGAAAACTAACATCATTTAGGTATTACCTAAACCTCCAGCAACATAATGGCTGCTCGGGTCCTACCCTAAAATTTAAACAAGCCTATTTAACACTTTTATAAATAATTTGCATCACTTGGACCCATTTAGTCCCCCATTCTCAACCTATCATCATCATCTAACACACATCAAACTCAGGCCTTAGGCCATAGATAAAACAAGCATAAATATAGAGCCTCAAGCTCACATTAACATTAATAATATAATCATACATTCACTAAAGAACATGTAGAAATACTTAATTTACATTAGCAGGTCATGCTCACATAATTACATTACATTTCCAAAGCTTAAATACATTTTCCTACCCATTTTCCACCTAAGTACATGGATATAATAATTGTACAAAGATTTCCTCAAATTCCTTTACTTGTATCTTCTAAACCACGATCGTCATGCATTACGAGGTAGGTTCCCGCTATTGTGTACCTGCGCACCAAAATTGGTACGTTGAGTATACAAGATACTTAGTAGTGAACTTAAAGCAATTTAATCATGGCATTTATATCATTAACTTACTTATATAGTTGAGGAAATGGTTTTACTTCATTATATAAATTAATTACTCACTAGGGTACCAAATTACTGAAATACCCCTAAGGTATTTATCTAGCCTAAAATAGTATTTTTGACTCAGCTAAATCATTTAAAGCAAGTATTATTACTTTTAATAGGTATACGTTATAAAAATTACTTTAAATTTGCTTATATGTAGAGAATGACTGAAACACCCTTTGACTATATTTTTACTACTTTCTGAGAAAAAGTCATTCAAATAAGCTTAAACTTCATCTTTAATGATTATTCTACTTATTACTTAATTTACTTCATTGTAACTGATCTAGCACATCTATGCAAAATGTCCAAAATACCTTTTAGCCTATATTTTTCTACAAACTTAGAAAATATTGTTCCATTATGCTAAATTTTTATGCTCATAATTAGTCTAATTATTTACTTAATTTAATTCTTTGGCTTGACTAGGAAGATGACATTTTAAGACATCGAATCTAGAGGGATAATAAATTGGTGCAGTGGTCCCCATTCTAAACCTACGTGCACTGCACCAGCATGTGTGCCATAATGGAGATAAGTCGTAGCCTCCCTAGGCACAATAAAAGTAATTGTGTGGCATAATGGAGATCAACCTGTGGGCCTCCCCAACCACAAATAAAAGTAACTGTCTGACATAATGGAGATCAGCCCGTAGGCCTCCCCAACCACAAATCATCATCAATAACTGGGTGACATAATAGAGATCAGTCCGTAGACCTCTCCAGCCACTTATGAATACCATTAATAATTGGGTGACATAGTGAAGATTAGTCCGTAGACCTCTCCAACCACCAATGAACTAGCAACTGCAAAACCCT
>CANXYI012262445.1:0-10114 GCA_948208565.1 Hura crepitans | reverse complement strand
TCAAAATTCAAAAAGTAAACCATTTAGATAAAAGGCCTTTATACACTTCGCAACTTTAAGCTTAAAATTTACAAACACTAGAAGCATCTAAGCTAGCAAAGCCCAAAACCATTGTATTTACATAAGTGCATCTAATTAATTCAAAAAGTACCAAAAAAATACCCTTCACTATTATCCCTATAACACTACAAAATCTATAGAGGCTAGATAGCTATCTTCTATTACATGTGCATCAAAACACTGATAGGCTAAGTATAAAACTCAGAGGTAAATTTGATACAATAAAAACATGTCAATACAAGCATACATACATATCACACAAAAAAATGAGTGCAAAATGCAACATACAGTGTCCCTATTATAAAAATAGTATTATTTTAATCGCCGATCTTATTATTATATTAATTAGTCTTATGCAATTATTTACTTTATCACAATTCTTATTATTGATATAGTTATTCAATATATAATTTATTACATAGGCCTAACTAGTTAGATTATACTCATAGACACTGGATAAAAAGGAAATAAATACTATGCAGTAGCACATATTTTAGACCTTAATCACTACATCGACCTAGTGCAGTGGATCAACTAGTGAACCTCAATCGTTGCATTGAGCCGATATGATAATAAGGACTTAGAAATCATATCATTGTTTCCTCCATCCATTATCGTGCAGTGGCCTAGCATATAGACCACATTAGCTATAGCCACCCGATTTAATAATAGGGATTTACTTATACAAGACAGAAATGTCAACATCATACTATGTAGAGGCTCAGCTAGTGAACCTCTATTGTAACACTGACCTAGTGCAGTGGGACAATTATCAAGACCTCAGTGACTGCACCTGCCTATATCATTATATTGGTAAAGGCTTAGAAGACTAGTACCTTTAGTAGCTACAAACCCCTAATTGACTGGTCAACCCATCCAGTGGGTGTCTAACTAATAGGTTAACTATCTATTAATTATTTTTATTCTATTATAGATCATTGATGTAACTTATTTCTAAGTGATTGTAACATATTTATAAATTGTTTTCCTCTATCTATTTTTAACCGGACAGTTATAGGTCACATTTTATACTAGATAATTATTGGTCCATTTTTATACTAGACAATTATAGGTCATTTCATGTCCATTTCACACCAACATCATAAGTAATTTTTTGTGTCCATGTCATGTCCCTATTACAAGTCATTTTTACATGTTCATTTCCATTACACAGTTATGGGTCAATTTTATTTTTAGAGACATAATTATAAATCAATTTTTATTGTTCATTAGGCATTCCCACATGCCATTTCAAACCATGTTAACATGCCATTCTAGGCCACATATTTTTTCATTCCATTCAATCTAATAGGGTAACAACATTAGCCTCACATTACATCAAAATTAAGTATTTCACATATTCAATTTACATTCCAAATTTAGGCATATTTTAAGTCACTTTTTAGGCTATTTTAAGTCCACTTCTTACACTAATTTCCTACAACATTTACACTACCTTACCTATCATACCATACATCATATTTGTAAACCTCATCATACATATCTCATGCCATTTCCATGTCATACATATGTTATCATCATGCTACACAACACATAAATAACACACACTATACCACACATGCATACCATGTCATGTTGTTATGCTATACCTCTCAACCACATCATAATCATGGTCACACATATGCACATTTTCACATTTCTTCAAACATACACATCATATATCATATTTCTACCATACACAAATATGCATACATGACATACCAAGCATGCCATGCCATGGTATATTAAGTATACCTCTGAGTTAAAATAGGTTCAAACATATTTATGCATTCTTCTCAATAATTTCACTTACCTATCTTCCATACCCATGCCACACAAGACATTTCTCATTATATACATGCCATACACGCCTATTTACATGCCAAGATACCATAGCAAACCTCGTGACAACTTTAAGATCATACATATATCCACACTTTTCTTAACAATTTCACATGTCAATCCATATTATCTCCTCTGAATAACATTATGCCATGCCTACATCAACATTTCATGCCATTACATGATCAACTAAATGTTTCCATTCAAATTTACATCGCTAAACAAATCAACACACATCATGACATGATTCAATTATATCAAATTCACTAAAGTATATCAAATTTAAGGCCGTTGATACACCTTAGAAGCTTTAATTCCCTTATTGCTCACCTAATTGCCTTACACCTATATAACCAGATTCTAGCTTAGAAATTTAATAGAAAATCATGCAAGACTCCAAATGAAGATCTAAAAATATGGTGATTCTTAGAATTGAGGGGACCACTTGAAACTAAAATAAAAAGGAAGAAAGAATCACTTACGTTATTTTTGAAATTTTTTTATCACCATATATATAACTTAACCTTTGGTGAGTTTTTCCAACTTTCATGATTGGAGATGGAGACTAAGGGCTTTAGTGATCAATTGCCACTTTATTATGGTGATTATTGGTGGGGCAATAGAGGTGAAATAGTTATGGCAATGGCTAAAAATAGTGGAAGAACGGTAAAGTTAGTGTCGGGAAAGAAGAAGGAGAAAATGGATGGAAATGTTGGTGGGTAACTTGGCAAGTGAAGGATGATACACATGTGGCAAATGGGCCATTTATATTGTTGAGTGGGTGGCTCGAGTGACAACACATAGCACTCGAGCGACCTAAAAAACTCAATTTTTAGCTGTAATTTTGGGCAATTTTAAAAATTCATTTGTACATTAAAAAATCACTATGTGCTTTCTAAAAATCCTTAATTAAACCTAAATAAAAGCCTATAAAATCTCACATCAAAATTCCATTAGCAAATTAGTTAACTAATTCCTCAAAAAATGGGGAAATTTGAAAAAATTACTAAACAACCTCTAAAAATTTAAATTCCTTCACAATGAACTCAGTGAAATTTTTGACCTTTAGGGTATGTTATTTTTAGGTTTGTCCAGGCACATCCTGACTTATTCCAGGCTCAAGTCCTTCTAAGGCTATGATTCACTAACTTATGTCTTAAAATGAATTATTGGTTCTACTAAATTTTTAAATTGATTCATTTTACCTATTTTATAGCCCATCAAAGTTTCAAGACTAGTACACGCTTCTTAGCCCTTATGAAGGTGTCCCGACTTCCTAAGCACACTTTCTGAGCCTTAAAGGTACTTGTCATGAAACCGCAGTTTACAAGCATTACAAACACTCCCTCAAAACCTCTCATGGAAAAAATTTTCTTCATGAGCTCTTTCCCCTATTTTTTTAATCTTATTACACCAAATAATCACTAAATATTAGACTTAAAAGATTATTCCATCTATTTTATTATTCTAGCTACCCAAAAATCCATGGAAGAAGCGAGGAATTGGAGGAAGAAAGGAGGTTTTAAGCTAGGGTTTATGGTCATTTTCGTGGTGGTAAGTGGTTCTCAAACCAAGTATATTAGGTGACTTAATTAAGGTAATTAGGTGATAGTTTACAAGTACATATTGACATTATGTAGTTAATGATACTTCTAATGGATTTTTCATGAGGAAATTTATTTATAGAGTTGATGGAAATAGAGGAAGCATGATGATGAAATGGATTTCATGAAGAGAAATTAGTGGATTGGTGGATTTAAGCATATGAGGTATATGTATTCTCATATTATGGAACTTATGTGTTATAGTTAATATGTTCGATAACTATGCCTTTTATGATGTGATATTTGGAATTTATGATATAATTGTGTGATTTAGCATCTATTACAATTTTAGAAGCAAGCGAATTTGAGAAGAAAATTTAGGAACTTGAATCCTTAGAGAAGCTAAAAATCACTTACACTATTTTGAATTTTTTGATCGCCATATGTATAACTCAAACTTTGGTGAATTTTTCAAACTTCCATGAATAGAGATAGAGACTAAGGGCTTTAAGGATAAATTCTTATTTAATTATGGTGATTTTTGGTGGAGGAATATAGGTGAAGTGGTAGTGGTAATGGTTAAAAATACTAGAGGAACAATGGAGGTGTTGTCGGGAAAGAAAAAAGAAAAAAAATAGGCGGAAATGGTAGAGGTTGACTTGGTATGTGGAGGGTGATACACATATGGCAAATAAACCTTTTATGGTGGTGAATAGGTGGCTTGAGTGGCAACATATGGCACTCAAGAGACCCAAAAAAAACCTGATTTTAGCTATAATTTTGGGCAATTGTTAAAGTTCATTTGTACATCTAAAATCTCCACTTTTATTCTACAAATCCTCGATTGGGCCTATTTAGAAGCCAATAAAATATCTTATCAAAATTCAATTAGTAAATTAGTTAACTAATTCCTTAAAAAATGGGTAAATTCAAAATAATTACCGAACAACCTATAAAAATTTAAATTCCTTCACCAATGAACTCAGTGAAATTTTTCACCTTCAGGGTATGATATTTTTAGGTCTATCCAGGCACATCTTCGGTCATTCAAGGCCTAAGTCCATATGATGCTAATCTACTATCTTATGGCCTAAAATGAATTATTTGTTCTGCTAAATTTTTAAATTAATTTATTTTATGCATTTCCATGACCAGTACACCATTTCTCAGGCCTCATGAAGGTGTCCTAGCTTCTAAGGCACTATTTGCGAACCTCGAAGGTACTTTTAATGAAACCCAATTTATAGGTATTACAATTCTTTCCCTCTTACAAAATTTCATCCTTAAAATGACTTAGTGAGAATAGGTCAGCATATTGAGCCTTTATCTGCTCTACGCTTTACCATGTAACCTTTTTTGTGTTGTGCTACTTCGATAACACCTTGACCAATGGTAATGTTTTCTTCTACAACTACTTCATTGCTCGAGCTAGCACTTGCACTGGTTCTTACTCATATGTCAAATTAGGTTATAGTTAAATCTCTTTTACTAGTATTACATGTGATGGATCAGATCTATACCACCTTAGAATTGAGACACAGATTACAACATAGTTTTACTGTGACTCAGCTGGTAAGGCTAACCTATATGCCACTGGCCCCATGCATTTTGTAATCGCATAGGGAATAATAAATCTAGGACTAAGCTTTCTTTTCTTGCCAAACCTAAGTACCTTATTCCATGATGATACTTTTAGGAAAACTTTCTCACCCATATCATATTCTATATCTCTTCTTTTCAAATCAGTATAGGATTTTTATCGATTCATGGCAACTTACAATCTCTCTCTTATAACCTTGACTTTATCCTCTGTATTCTTGATTAAGTCAATCCCCATAATCTTGCTTTCACCCACTTTAATCCAACAAAGAGGAGTTCTATACCTTCTACCATATAATGTCTCATAAGATGCCATAATCAAACTAGCTTGATGACTGTTATTATATGCAAATTCTGCTAAAGACAAGTACTAGTCGAAGCTTCCTTTAAACTCTATCACATAACTATATAACATGTCTTCCTATACTTGTATCACCTATTTTGATTGCCTATCTATCTAAGGGTGAAAGGATTTATTGTATGTTAATCTAGTACAAAGAGCTTTATGTAACTTCTTCTAAAACTTAGATGTCAATCGAGGATCTCTAGCTAGAATGATAGCTATTAGTACACTATGGAGTCTCACAATTTCATCAATATATTGTCATGCCAACTTCTTTAAGGAGTAGTCCATCCTCAGAAGAATAAAATATGCTTTCTTGGTCGGCCTATCTATAATAACCCGCATAGCATCACACTTGTTCCTAGTTAGTGGTAATCCTATCATGAAATATATGGTAACCTTCTCCCATTTTTATTCTAGTATTGCTATTGAATGTAACAATCTAGAAGGAGCTTTATGCTCAGCCTTTACTTGCTGATATGTCTAACACTTGGCTACATATTTCATTACATCCTACTTTATCCCTAACCACCAATAATGAGGTTTCAAGTCTAGGTACATCTTTGTATTGCCTAGATATATGGAATAAAGAGCTCCATGTGCCTTCCTCAAAATTAATGTCCTTAGGTCATCTGTATCAGCTACATATAACCTACCATGGTAATATAAACATCCATCCTCTACTAGCTCAAATCTAGTGGTTTCCCCTCTTTGACTTTACTCATTGTCTATGTTAGCTTTCCATCTTGTATTTGTGCCTTTTTCATCTGCTGCTTAAAATTAGGCTAGCTTTATAATTTAGCTAAGATGGCATCTCTCTCTATATACTCTAATCTAACATTTATTACTCTAATTGTCCCCATTAATTTCCTGCTCAATGCATTTACAACCACATTAGCCTTTCTCGAGTGATAGACTTTTAGATAATCATAATCCTTAATCAATTCTAACCATCGCTGCTGCCTTAAGTTTAACTCCTTCTGGGTGAGGCCATATTGCAAACTTTTATAATCAGTGTAATTGTAGCACTTTTCACTGTACAGATAATGCCTCTAAATTTTCAATGCAAAAATAATTGTAACCAACTCTAGATTATGAGTAGGGTAATTCCTCTCATGTGGCTTCAACTACTTAGAAGCATAAGCTCTTTCATTACCACACATCCATGTCCATTATGTGAAGCATCACTGTAAATGACATAGTCCTTCCTCTATTTAGGTTGAATAAGGAATTGTGCTTCAGTCAGCATTTTCTTTAGTGTCTCAAAATTTTTCTGACATTTTTCATCCCATTTAAACTTCACATTCTTCTTTATTAACCTAGTGAATAGTGTAGCAACCACAGGGAAACCTTTTATGAATCTTCTATAGTAACAAGTGAATCCTAGGGCACTTCGTATCTTAGTCATATTCCAAGGAGATTCCCATTCTAACATAGGTTTAATCTTGTTCGGATCTACTTTAGTACCTTATACTAACACAATATGTCCTAGAAAAGCCACTTCATTCAGCCAAAATTCACATTTAGTCAGTTTAGCATATAACTGCTTCTCTCTTAGAATGCGTAACACTACTTTAAGGTGATGTTCATATTCCTCCTTGGTATTAGAATACACTAGGATGTCATCAAGAAAAACCACCACAAACTAATCCAAATATGGTAAAAAAATTTATTCATTAAACCTATTAAGGTTGTTGGAGCCTTAGTGAGTGCAAATGGCATCACTAAGCACTCATAATACTTGTATCTAGTTTTGAATGCAATCTTAGATATATCACCCTCTTTAATGCTCAGTTGATGCTGCCCTAATCTTCAATTAATCTTAAAAAAGATACCATCACCTTTAAGCTGATAAAAAAGATAATCAATCCTAGGCAAAGGATATTTATTCTTCATAGTTACCTTATTCAAATGCTCGTAATCAAGGTATAATCTAAGTGACCCATCTTTCTTCTTTACAAAAAGCATAGTTGCTACCCATGATGAAGTATTGGGTCAAATGAAACCTTTGTCTGGCAATTCTTGCAATTGTACCTTCAATTCCTTTAACTCTGTTAGTGCCATTCTATATAGTGTAGTAGATACAAGTGAAGTACCAAGATATACTTCAAAATCAATGTCAAGCTCCGGCTATGGGGGTAATCTTGGTAACTTTTCATGGAATACAATAGAAAATTTACACACAACTAGAACCAGATCAATACTGGGTATGGAGGTACTAGTGTTAATCACATAGGCTAAGTATACTTCACAACTTTTATGAATGAGTCATCTTGATGTAAACAATTGAGATGAGGTTATTCAGGGAATTTCTCTCACTCATAACTATCACTTCATGTCCCTATGTACTTCAGAAGGTAAGCCTCTTCTTTTCATAGTTAATTATAGCTCGATGTTTAGATAACCCTTCATACCCAAGATAATGTCAAATTTGTGAAAGAGAAGTTCAATAAAGTCTGTAGGGAATGGTTGTTTTAGATCACCAGTAGGCAGTGTCTATATACTTTATTCACAATCACACTTTATGCAATTAGATTGCTTACTTGAATGTCTATGCCTATTGACTCTGGTTCTAGACCCCTATCTTATTCTTGTGTGGTACAAATATAAGAGTGAGTAGATTTATGATCTATTAAAGCAAAAACTTGAGCATCAAATAAATAAGAAGTACTAGCAATGACATCTAGAGCCTCTACCTCCTCACGAGCTCTAATGGCATATTTTTTAGTTAGAGCCCGTGCCTCAGATCTAACCCCTACTAAGTTAGTCATCTGTAACCTATCTCTACCTCTTATTCTATGGTACAACTAATGCCTGAGTCTAGGTAGCTTCAGTCTTCCTCCATGGACAATACCTCTTAAAATGATCTCTAGCTCCATAAATAAAACAGTCTCCTACCCTTACCTATCTTTATTGCCCCCAATGCCTTTTAGTACAAGTCTGACAGGTTAGGGGTGTATTTCTACCTATTGGTAATGATACTAGTGCACTAGAGGCTTGCTAGGAAGGATTAGGTGCAGATATAGAAGCTTAACCTAGCCTCTATTTTTGTGTCTATCTCTATGTCTATCTCCCTAGCTGAGACTAACTCTTCCTCTATCTCTTACTAAACTTAGGAGCTGAACATGCCAGACATGGTGTGAAAGGTTTTTTCAACTAGAAATATTACCTCTTTTCCTGTAACATTTCCTCTATGTCATATGTTGTTGCTATTAAAATTGCAAAATCTACAACCTTTTAGCTCACTGTTTGCATATGCAACTCCACATTATGGCCTTTTAGGATCCTCTTGCATCTTTCCTCTTCAGTGGGTATAAATTCCTCTACATATCGACTTAATCTTATAAAATCTTTCTCATATTCTGACATAAATCTTCTTCCCCGTCTCATGTTAAGGAACTCTTTTCATTTCTTATCTTTATAAGATTTTGCGATATATCTCATTTTAAACTCTTGCAAAAAGAATTCCCAAGTTACATTTACTATTTCTTTCCTCTTCTTGGTTATATCCCACTAATGGAAAGCTTCCTCTTGTAGAAGAGAGGTAGAGCATTTCAGACATTCCTCCTCTATATATTCTAACTATTATAGAATTCTGAGTGTTCTTTTTAGCCCATACTCTGCTCTGGCTGTATCATCTTCCTTCATTTTTAAAAAATCTATTGCTCCCATCTTTTTAACACTCTCCAAAAGTGTCTTTTATTGTTCAATTAAAGGTGGATAAGGTATAGGAGTAGGTACTGATGTGTGTCTTAGCAAATCTATAATTTGCTATAGAAGTGCTCAAGATGCCTAAGCCTACTCTTATAAATGAGGCTGTTGCTATTGTGTAGCATCACTTGGCTCTAGTATACCTGAATTAGCTGTTGCTCACTGCATAGTGGTAGGGACATGGCTTACTACCTCTTCTTCCTATTCTTTTGGAGCTCTATCACTCATCCTGGATTTCTACACAAGAATAACAACCTATCAGCCTCATTGCAGTGTAGCTTTATCATAAAATTAGATCCTACACACTAGCACTCATGTAAAAAACCTAGGAATGCCTAAAGCTAGGCTCTAATACCACTAAATATAACACCCCACTTGAATTCTGATGAAATTCAATAGGAAGTGCAACTTCCTACTAGGTCACCCATCCTAAAATTTCTCCTACCTATATTCTTTAATGCGTATTCACTTATTTACTTAATGGAAAAATCTTGCCTAAATAATTAGTTTAACCTTTAGACATTATCATTCAAGCGATATCAAACATAAAAGTCCATTTTATATGCAGTAGTAGATTGTCAAAAAATTTTAGGCAAGACAATGTCTACCCAAGTGACATTTCTCAAATTTAAACTTGTGAAAACACACTTCTAATGATAGGTCATAGCACATTTCACTCTCTGGACCCTTATGGTCCTTTAATATCATCATCATAACTACCACAGTAATCACACAGGGCCTTAAGCCCACAATCTTCAAAATTCAAAAAGTAAACCATTTAGATAAAAGGCCTTTATACACTTCGCAACTTTAAGCTTAAAATTTACAAACACTAGAAGCATCTAAGCTAGCTAAGCCAAAACCACAGTATTTGCATAAGTGCCTCTAATTAATTCAAAAAGTACCAAAAATATACCCTTCACTATTGTCCCTACAACACTATAAAATCTATAGAGGCTAGACTGCTATCTTCTATTACATGTGCATCGAAGCACTGATAGGTTGAGTATAAAAC
>CANXYI012262421.1:0-25074 GCA_948208565.1 Hura crepitans | reverse complement strand
GTCTAACTCTAAATTCAATCCAGTTAGTTCTTATAGTCCATTCAAGTTCATTTTATCATGTTCAAGCTATTATAGAAGGAATTCAACACAATCTATTATTTCCTAAAAATCTGGCAGCACAACGGCTGCTCAAGTCACTATCCTAAAATTCATCTTAGCCTGAAAACACTTCTATATCATATATCACATCTCTTGAACCCTTCTGGTTCCCCATATATCATCCTATCAACATCATCTATCACACAGTAATCATAGGCCTTAGGCCATAATAAAAACACAAAGAGCCTCAGTCTCATAAGCATTAACACATATCACATATACATAAGAGAAACCATCATATGATTAATTACAACATAGTCTATGATATACAAATACTACTCTATGTCCCTTATATACATCACACCCATTTTACCCCACCTAAGTACATAGAGTGTAAAAATATATATATCTATACATGACCAGTCTTCTCAGGAATGACCTCTGAACTCCACTACACACTTTACAAGTTAATGCCTTTGATCTTGGTACCTACACACCAAAATAGGTACGTCGAGTATAAAATACTCGGTGGTGAATTCAACCATTAAAAACATGTCCACAATTAAACCATGCATTATACCTCTATTTTTATCTCATCCTGACATTCAATTCAACTTAAAACACTAACATGCAAAATTACTATTTTACCCCTAGGGTGTTTCTGCCTGTAATTATCCACTTAATTATTACAAGTCATATAATTTATGTGTTTGGTCATTTTTACTCATTTAATGCACAAACTATACCATTTTAAGCCTTTATTCATTATAAGTGGAAAATTACTAAAATGCCCATGTCTTATTTCTCATAGTCATATGCAATTTATTAATCTTATTTAATTTATTTAGTTGGCCTAACTTAAGAGACAACCTTGATAGACATTAGATCTATAAGAAAAAATAAATTGGTGTAGTAGTCCCTATTCTAGACTTATGCTGCTGCACCAACTTAATTGCATTCTAGCACCCAACGTGCAAAATATAAGGGGTTATCTGCCTAATAGACTGGTCAATAGTAGTAACCCTCAGGGACTTATGCCACTACACTGGCATCATATAAATGATCAGTGATAAAGTGGCTATGTTTACCCAATAGACTGGTTTGTCCAATAGACTAGTGTAATGGCCCGCAGGGACCTACACCGTTGCATCGGCAATATCAAATCTAGCATCAAGTGGTAAAGGTAGAAAGTTGTCTATCTAATAGACTAGTATAGTGGCCCCAATAGGGACCTACGCCACTATACCAACCATATCTAAAAAGTAGACAGTGTAGTAGTTACTAAGAATCCCTAAGTTAACTAATCAACCCATCTAGTGGGTGTCTAACTAGTGGGCCATTTAACCTCAATCAGTGTCCATTTCCTTACTGATTAAATTTTTATAATATTATAATCTTGAAAATAGAAAGTTATAATTTTTATAGCTCAGTTGAAATTTAGCCCCGTCTGGTATGGCCACAAATAGGCTGTACCCGGTGAATTTTAGAAAATATATTTAAGGATTCAAGTGCTAATAATTATAATATATTATGCTGAATTTAATTCCATTAGTATATCACAAATCTAGGCCATTTATTGTCTAGAGGATCTATTGATTCTTGTAATGGTTATCTAGGATAGTTACAAGTCATTGTAGCCAAGTTTTACCAAGGTTTTTAAGTTCATTTCACCTCCTTTTCAGATTTGTTTTCACTAGTTATTTCACGCAGCCATAGGCCTAAAGCAAATCACAATTTGGGCCATAATCTAAGCCTTCATGCCATTCCAAAAATCCCATCATACTAGCCATCATAGGTACAGAGTTTAGGTGCATAATTCATTTTTAACCCATAGCCCTTAAAGGCAAACAAATGACTATGTTCTCGTTTACAAGGCATAGCTCTTATGGGCAAAGTTATAAGCCACTTTTTATACATGATTGCTAATATAGTTTTAAGTCATTTTCAACTTATATGTCATGTCATTACTGGAATAGATTTCATGTTCTTTTTAAGTGATTCACTACTTATCTTTATGCTAATAATAATTTAGCTATTCATGCATTCAAGCTCATACTTAGTTATACATAACATGGTTCACTTATCATCTCATTTTTCATGCCATATTCCACGAGTTAGCTTTCTGGTATAACTAGTCAAAGGCCTAATTCATGTATTTTCATGATGTTCAACACACTATAATCCATTAATTCATGGTACAAGTACACCTATATATATACTTTCGTACTTTTATGCCATTTAAGGTAACAAAAGCCTATCATATGCTTCGGCAACCCCTAGCCTTCCATACATTCATGCATTATTCAACTTATTACATGCCATGCCACTTAATCATGTATCATAGGTCTAAGGAACATGCATTTCCAACCTTGAATACCACCTAAGACCACACTAAACAAGCCACACACATATACAAGCTCTCGGCTATACCCATTTTTCACACTACACATGCATTCTTCCATGTCTTTATACACAATGCCATTTCCTTTCAATACACAATGATCAACTTAAATCTCAAGTACCCAAAACACACCTTAACACACCTCAAACTCATGCACACCTTTTGACCAAATTAAGATTTGATACTAACATAATTTCTTTTCATCAAATAACTATTCCATGCACACACCTTTATGCCAAAGATTACATTTATACCAAGGAAAGCCTATCTAAGCCAATTCAAACACTCAAACTATTCTTGAACTCAAGAAATGTCTATTAGAAAATAAAGTGAATGATGGAATTCACTTACCTCTCTCACTTGAAGATGCCATTTCCACTATGTTAAGACTACCAACCTTCATTTCTAGCCCTCACGGTGTTTGCTCCCTTACTCCTCAAGCCTTTCCTTACTTCATTTCACTTTAAACTAAAGTCACATACACCCCCACAGATGTTAAAAACCTTAAGGAACCATTTACAGTGAAGAAATCATCATGAAAACCGAACGAAAAGCAAAGAACTCACCTTTGGTACCCCTATTGGACTGCTTTTATCTAGAAAACTTTGGTGAATTTTAACTCACAGTTGAGAGCTCCTTTTGCCATAATTCTTTTTCCCTTATCTCCCTAACATCCTAACTTGAATTTAGAAACCAAGAATTTGTAGTTTTAGCTAAAGGAAGAAGACAAAAGCCCTTTCTTAGCTAGCAGTGGTGTCATTTGTTGGATAGAAATGGAGAGGAATTTTTTACCTTTGTATTTAGTGGAAAAGTCCACTTCTCAACACTTCTTGCCACTTGTCAAGGCCTTAGGTCAGTTGGAAAGTATACAAGTGGGGTCCACAGCCACTCGAACCACCTCAACACGTCTTAATTTTTTGGCAAACTTCAAAAATTCACCAAAATTCACACAGACTTCAAAAAATTACACTGTTTGTTTTAATATTCATATTTTAATCCCCTCTACTTGGTCACAAATTTTTGCAACCAAATTACATTTATAGGACAGTTTTCAAACTACCTCAATTTGCATGCCAACCTTAAAATTTATGAGAATTTACAAATAAACTCGAAATTCAAAAATTCTTTCATCAATGGACTCAGTGGAAATTTTGAGCTTAAAGGTCCACTATTTTCAGGTCTGTCCGGGCACATCCCTTATCAATCCTAGCCTATAAAATTTTTATTGCATTGAGGGGTAGCTTATAGTAAAAAATGAATTATTAGTTCTACTAAATTTTTAAATTTTGCCTTTTTCATTAGATTAAAGCCCCTCAAAGTTTCATGACCAATGCCACTGCCTCGATTTATGTGCAGTGACTGAGCAACCCAAAAACACTTCCTAGACCTAATACCACTATTCACGAAGCCTCAGAACATGGCATTACAAAGCATATTGTAATTTATTTCCTTGTTACTTAATATGCTTTGCCCACAGCTAAGAAAATATATAAACTCTAGTAGATAATGGGGACACATTGTTCTACTGAGGTCCTCAAGACTACGAAAGCCTAGACATATCAGGCATAAAAGTCATATTTATAGACCAATAGGTATACTCATCAGATCTGTAGATTAGCACATCAGACTCAAAGGTTAGCTTTACAAACCCTTAGGTCCAGTCATTAGATCCGCATACTAGCATATCAAACTTGAAAGTCAGCATATCAGACCCGTAGGTTAGCATATCTGCATTCGAAGGTTGTGTATAGGCATAGAAGTACCTTTACAGCTATTAAAATCCCTAGTTATCCAATTAACCAATCCAATCTAGGTAGTTTACTCATATGGGCTACTTACCATTTCCTTTTAATTTCATTATCATAATGTAGTTTAAAGTACATTTTATAAGTGTTTTGTGACACCCCCTACTAGATTCCTGAAGAAACCCAATAAGTGGTGCACTTCCCACTAGGCTACCCATCCTAAAATTGTCATTCGGGTCCATTCATTTAACTTCTACTGATTTGCCTTTCTTTAATTCAATTAGGTTATAAAAGTAGTTCTGACTCTATATTGGTTCAGCTTAAAGTCATATATGTCTATTTATACCACAAATAGCCATTTATACACTTCTCATATTTTTACATAAATTCGGCAGCATATCGGTTGTCTAGGTAACTATCCAAAATTTAAGCCTATATAAAAGCACTGCATATATTCAATTCTCACATCTTAGACCCTTCTGGTCCCCTAAATAATCAACTAATCATCATCAGTCTAACATAGTATCAACATAGGCCTTAGGCCACAATGAATAAATAAAGCCATAAATTCAAAACACTTTTATAGTTTACTTATTTACAAATAAACACTACCTAGATTATATATACATAGTACATGTCCTTTTACATGGTACCCACTTTTGACCTATGTATATGAGTGTAAAACTATACGCTATCTACAATATAACCTTCTAAACTTGTCCTCTGAACTTAGCTGCACATACTACAAAGCTATTTACTAATCTTAATTACCTGCGCACCAAAATAGGTACGCTAAGTATATAATACACAGTGGTGAATTCAAGCATTTAAATCATGTCATAGTGACTATCCATTCATACAGTGATAATATAATTAAATTTAGGTTATCATGCCATTAAATAAAGTATATGGCTGCAAAATAACCAAAATACACTTGTGCACAATTAATGATTATTCATTCAGATAATAACTTAAGATTTCATATCCTATTAATACTTGCCATTATCAATGATAATATTCATAAAATTAGGTCATCAGGTCAATAAATGCCATATAAGTCTAAATTACTAAAATGCCCTAATCATGTACACTGAATAACCATTCTGATAATTGTTCCAAATTATGTACTTTATGGTTTATATGATTGTCATTAAGTTATATGTTGCTTATTTTATTAAATTAATAGGCTTGACTAGATAGATGACACTTTAATACATTGGACATAGAGGGAACTAAAATAGTGCTGTGATCCACATTTTGGACCCTAACCATTGCACCGGCCTAATAAAAATCATAGGGATATGTCCATAGACCTCCTGAATCGCATATCTAAATTAATTACACAATCTAGATTGTGTAACAAACTAGTGTAGTGGCCCCTTTGGACCTTTGCTACTGTATTAGCATAATCACATAAATAGCACCAATTATGCAAAATCATATAATGGTCTGTCCAATAGACTAGTATAGTTGCCTTAAAATATACCTCGACTACTGTACCTACCCTACCTGAAAATCATATGGTGTAGCAGTTGTTAAATCCCTAAGTTAACTAGTTAACCCATCTAGTGGGTGTTTAACTAATGGGCCATTAAACTCAATTTATGTTTATTTCTTTACTAAGTAACTTGTTATAATATTCTTGAGTGAAAAATAGATAGATTTTATTTTTATCTCACAGTCAAATTTTAGCCATGTCTAGTATAACCATAATTAAACAGCACCAAGTCAATTTCTAAGTATATTTTTAGGTCCTATGATAGCCAACATTTAAGTTATATTATTATTGATCTTAATCCATAATGAATCATCATTTATTAACCATATATTGTCCATGTTCATTATGTTTCAGGTAAAGGTCAATTTAGACAGTTATAGGTCATTTACATAGTTTGCAATAGTCCTTTCTAGGTCTATTTCTTAGCCTTTTTCAATGTAGTTTTCACCAATCAATTCACATTTTCCATAAGCCTTAATTAGGCCAGTTAAAAGGCCAAACAATAGGCATACATGCCATCCTATAATATTATCCCATAGTAGCCAATTTATGCACAAATTCTAGGCACATTTCAAGCCATTTTTCATGTACACTTTCTAGTTCAAGTTCATGTCTCATTTTGGGATACTTTTCAAACCATTATACTAGGCATTTGTTCATTCATCAAAACACATTCTTTAGTCCATTTTGTATCATGCCAATCTCATACACTTATTTAAATTCTACTAAGCCAATTATGCCATATAAAGGCATATTTTATCATGTTTTCTTACACATAATCATAACAAATATATTACCAAAGTTTCCATAACTTAAACACATTCATACACATACATGCACATTTTCATGCCTTCATTCATAACATAAGCGCAATTACTTGTACACAACTTTATCACTAAACCATTTGAGCTAGCATGATCCTAGTATAAGTCTCAGCCATAGCTAGTACATTTACACACAACTATTCATCAAGCAACATTATATAATAATCTACCATTACTTCAAAACTAAGTTATAAACTATGCTAATTATCATGCTTACATGCCACTCACTTAGCAAAATTATTAGACAACCTCTCAACCAACACTAAAACACACACACAAGCCACACATATTCCTTACACTTTATAGCTAGTTTACATGCCATTTATGCTTTATTAATTATACATTCCACTAGAACCCATTCCAAGCTACACATAACCACTCCCACACTTGCATAAGGTTATGGCTACTCAAAAAAACTCATCATAATCATACTTCAATCAACATAACCCCTAAACAATTCCATTATATCTTAATACAAAGGCCATATTTAACACTTTAAAACTACCTTTAAACCATAAAGCACACACTCACCCTTGCCAAATACCTATCGATCAAATATAGTTCTAGCATCATACCACTTCTTTTCCATTAATAATAACACGTACGCTCCTTTATCATTCTATTAGGTTATATACATCAAAAAATTTATTTTGACTACACATTATGGTTAACTTAGCTCTTTTTTCCCTATACATTTGCTACATGCAACCCATAAAAATTTGGATACATGAATTAAATGTATTGAATTCATTTACTTTACTATAAGTTGGGATGAATTCTTAACACTTCAAGCGCCAAGGAGCTCTCAAAAGTGGCTTTAAAGTACTCCTTCTAAGTTGATGTCCCCTTATGCCATTCCCTTTTGAAATTCCTCCAAAAAAAGCATACACACACACTAATGAAAATACATCCATGTAGGCTTACTTAAAACCCTTAATCCCTTAGGAAATTAATCAAAAAGGCTAAAGAACTTACATTTACACACTTGATTTGGAGGCTGCGATTTTCTGCACTTGTAGTTATTTAGCAAATTTTCTTAAATTCTTGCCTCTCTTTTAGCCTCTGAATCCTTCACAACTCTCTTCCTAACACATTAAAATTAATTTTAATAGCCTTAGATTTTGGAAAAAACTTGGGAAAGGGACTAAAAATGGTGGACTCCTCTAAATGTGACGTTAACAGCACTAAGGGAAAAAGATGAAGAAAACCAAGGCAAATGAGTGGAATCAGCCAAGTGGCCACTCATGATGCCATGTGTAGGTGTCCTAGGGTGGTTGAGATGTCACAAGTGGAAACCACGACCACTCGAACCTCTCGAAAAAGGGTCAATTTCGGTAGCAACTTCAGGACATTTTTAAAAATCATAGTGTAGACACTAGGTCTCTAGGGCTCCTAGGTTCGGTTTGCCTAATGATGATGAAAAGGACAAAAGTCCTAAAAATGGATTTTTCTTATGTCTAAATCAATGATCTCAAAACCTTTTCTAAAAAAATTGTTGAAAATGGTTGTTTTCCAAGAGAAAATGGTCGTTTTGATGCGGGAACGATCATTTTGGCCCAAAACAATCCGTCCTACATGCGGGGCGCTTGTTCTAGGCCCAAAATGGCCATTTTGGCTTTAAAAATAGCCATTTAGGCTGTTCCCATGCCCAAAACGGCTATTTTACTTCTAAGAACGACTGTTTTCATCCAAAACGGGTGTTTGGCCTCTAGAAACGGCCGTTATTGAACTGAAAACAGCTGTTTTCAAGGTAAAAGTGCCCGTTTTGTGTTGCAAGGGTCATGCATAAAAACAAATTAGGTCATTTTGAGCCAAGGTTGGTCAATTTAAGGAGAGAGAAATTAGGTCGTTTTGTACTTCCAACTCTATTTTTTTTATTTTTTCAAAGATTAAAGCACCATTTTCAATCCAATTCGAGATCTTTCTTAAGGCAAATATACCGATGTTTTCACCAACCCATTTTTCTTCTATTTTTTAGTTTTTCTTTTTCCATTTTATCCATCTGCCAGTTAGATGTGTTAAATTATTTGTGCCATATTTTTTTTACATTTGTGACACTACTTATTTTCATTTAGTTTCTGTCTGTTCTTTTATTTTTGCTTCACATCTAAAAATATTATTTTTGTCATTTGAGCTAATTTTATTTTTCTTTTTGCATTATCCATTTACTAGTTAGATGTCATAATTTATTTGGGCAATATTTTGTATTTTTGTGACTGTCTATTTTTATTTATTTTATGTCTATCCTTTTAGTTTTGCTTTGCATCCAAAAATATTATTTTTGTCGTTTGGGCTGATTTTATTTTTCTTTTTGTATTATCCATCTACTAGTTAGATATGATAGTTTATTTGTGCAATATTTTATATTTTTACGATTGTTTATTTTCATTTAATTTCTGTCCATTTTTCTATTTTTCATTCGCATACTAATATATTATTTCTGCTATTATGATGCAAGTTAATTGATTATTTAGGGCTGATTGTTGTTATTATTGCCTGTTGTTTGTTAGATTGTATTTTAGGCATCCCAAAATGTAATTTTTATTTTTATTCGGTTAAATTGTATTTTAGGTAATTGCCTTATATTTTATTTTTATTGTCAAATTATTTACCTATATATTCTGTGAATGCTGTAATAATTAGGAAAATAATTTTTTATGTGATTGGAAAAATAACCAAAATATTTTTATTTAATTAATTGGTATTTTATTAATAAAATGGGTTTTGATTTTTCTTAATAAAAGTCACGATAAAAATTATTTTCTAAAAATTAATATGTGAGAACCAAATTTTTCAAATTAAATCCATTACCCGATTTATGTATAATATATCTAATTTCAATTTGGAAATATTCCACGAATGTCAAATTAGGTGGAAAAATGGTTTTACACATTGAAAAAGAAATAATAGTTAAAATCATATTTTTACCCAATAAATTCGCATTTTGTTGATAAAATAAATTCTTATTCTTTCTTAATAAAATTTGCAATAATAACATTTATTTTCCAAATTGACATTTGAGAATCAAAATTCTCAAGCCATTCTTCCAAATAAAAGTCACCACAATAAAAGTCATTTTACCAAATTAACATTTGAGAACTAAAGTTCTCAAACTCATCATCCAATTTTAATAAAGTGGCTACAATAAAATCTAATTTTTAAATTGGCATGTGAGAACCAAAGTTTTCGAAATAATCAATCCCCGATTTCATGTATGTTTTTCAATTCCAAGCACCTATTTATTTTTCTGTAAATTCTATAATTTCTTTTATGTGAATATGTGATTTACTATAATTGCAAAACATCGCTTGAGAAAAGGAATAGTATTATAAATTCAAAGCAAATTTCTGTATTAATTTGAGGTATAAATAAGAGTAGGGTTCTGAACCACTCTGGTTTTTGCCCTACAAGGTATTTCCTAACTCTATCGAGTGGTGACTCATACCTTTTGGTGCCTAACTCGCACCTCCTAGGCTAATAAAAAAGGGACGGCCCTGGATTCCTTTAGCTTCCTTCTCATCTTTCAAGACTTGAGGAGTGAGGCTTAAGTTGAGTCTTAAGCTACTTCGATTTAATCGATCTTAAGAAAACAAAAGGGATACGAACACATAGAAACCTCAAAAAAATATCCTATTTATTTAAAAAATCCTTGATTAATCCCATTTACATGCTTTTAAATTTTTGCAGCCAAATTTTATTGATATGGTAGTTTATAAACTACCTTGATTTACGTGTAAAACCTAAAAATTATGTGAATTCGTAAATGACCTTGGATTTCAAAAGTTCTTTTACCAATGGACTCAAAGGAAGTTTTAACCTTCAGGGTATGGTATTTTCGAGTCCGTCTGGGCATGTCCCGGGTCATTCCTAGCCTTACTCCATTTAACCCTATAGATCACTAGTTTACAACCTAAAATGATATATTGGTTCTACTAAATTTTTTTATTTTGGCCTTTTTCATCATTTTAAAGCCCTTCAAAGTTTCATGACAAGCGCTGCTACCTCGATTCTTATGCAAGTGACCCGACACCTCGGGCACACTTGCCAAACCCAGTGGCACTATTCATAAAGCCTTGATGAACAGGTGTTACAATTTTTCCCCTTTCAAGAAAATTTCATTCGTAAAATTACTTGAAGTAAAAAGATGTGGATGTTATGCCCTTATCTGTTCCTTGTGCTCTTATGTAGCCTCTTCAGTGTTATAATGTCTCTATAACACTTTAATAAGTGGTATGGACTTATTCCTTAGTTGTTTCACTTAACAAGCCAAAATCTATACAGGCTCCTCTTCATAGCTTAAAATAAGCTGTACTTTAATGTTTGTCATCAGAATCACATGTGAAGGATCCGACTTATACCTTCTAAGCATGGAAAACATCATGAATCTATTGTAGCTTAGGTGGTAATGCTACCCTATAAGCTAGAGGTCTAACCCTTTCTGTAATTTAATATGGTCCAATAAACGTGGGACTCAGTTTCCCCTTTTTCCCAAATTTCAATACTTTCTTCCACAGTGATACCTTTAATAACACTCTCTCACCCACTACATAGTCAATATGCCTCCATTTCAAAATAGCATAAGATTTCTATCTGTCAACTGCAACTTTCAATCTCTCTCTGATCACTTTTACTTTTTCCTCTACATCTTTAATCAGATAAACACTTAATATTTTGCTTTCCCTAACTTCACTCCAATACAAGGGAGTTCTGTATCATCTGCCATATAGAGCTTCATAAAGTGCCATTCCCAAATTGGACTAATAGCTATTATTATAAGCAAACTCTACCAAAGATAGGTACTGATCCCAACTACCTTTAAACTCAATTGCATAACCATATAACATATCCTCAAGTACCTGTATCACCATTTCAGACTGTCTATTAGTTTGAGGATGAAAAGCTATACTATAGGCTAGTCTAGTGCCTAATGCTTCCTACAACTTCTTCTAAAATCTAAAAGTAAAATAAGGATCTCTATCAGAAATAATAGTAATTGGTACACTATGAAGTCTGACTATTTCATCCATGTACAGTCTAGCCAGCTTTTCTAAAGAATAAACCATTATAGCTAGAATAAAGTGAGCTATTTTTGTCAATTTATATCACCCATACAACATCACATTTACCTCTAGTCATAGGTAAACCTATCACAAAATCCATTGTCACCATCTCCCACTTCCATTCTAGTATTGCTATAGGATACAACAATCTAGAAGGAACTTGATGATCAACTTTCACTTGATGATAAGTCAGACACCTTACCACATCTCTTTTCATACTTGGTTGCCAATAATGAGATTTCAAATTTAGATACATCTTTGTACTCTTAGGATGCATAGAATAAGGAACTTTATGTGCCTCTTTTAGTATCTATAACCTTAAGTCATCTGTACTAGGTACACATAACCTGTTCTGATAATACAGTCTTCTATCATTTTAAACCCTATGGCCTTCACCTCTTTAACTTTCTTTATCATCTGAACTAACTAGTCATCTTTCATCTATATCTCTTAACCTCCTATTGAAAATTGGGTTTCACCTATAACTCAGCTCAAATAGCATTTTCTAGAGTATACTGCAATCTGGCATTCATAATTTTTAGAGTTACAATGAATTTTTTACCCAAAGCATTCGCTACCACATTCTTTTTCCCTGAGTGATAGTCAATCAAATAGTTATAATCTTTTAGCAGTTCTAACCACCTTCTCTATCTAACATCAATTCCTTCTAAGTAAGGAGGTATTTCAGACTTTTATGATATGTATAAATATAACATTTTTCACTATATAGATAGTACCTCCATATTTTCAAAGAAAATACAATAATAGCGAGCTCCAAGGCATAAGTAGAATAGTTTCTCTCATGTGGCTTTAATTGTCTTGAAGTATAAGCTACTACTTTTCGATCCTGCATCAACACACATCCCAAACTATTCAGTGAAGCATCACTATACACTGTGAAATCTTTACCCCGTTCAAGTTGAATTAGGATAGGAGCTTCTATTAACATCTTCTTCAATTTCTCAAATTTTTCTTGACATTTATCATCCCATTCGAATTTCACATTCTTTTTAATCAATCTAGTTAGAGTAGCAATGATGGAAAACCCTTTCATAAATCTCCTATGATACCTTACTAATCTAAGAAAACTTCTTATTTTTATCACATTCCTTGATGGTTCCCATTCTAACACTACCTTCACTTTATTAGGGTTAACTCTAATCCCTTTTTCTAAAACTATATGTCCTAGAAAAGCTACTTCATCCAGCCAAAATTCATAATTACTCAGCTTGGCATACAATATTTCTTTCTTAGAGTCTGTAACATAAGTGTGAGATACTGTTCATGCTCTTCCTTGGTTCTAGAATACACCAGAATATCCTCTATGAACACCATAACAAATTGGTCAAATAAAGTTGAAAAACCATGTTCATTGGGTCCATAAAGGCTGCTGGAGCATTAGTGAGGCCAAATGGCATCACCAAAAATTCATTGTGCTCGTACCGAGTTTTAAAGGTAGTTTTAGGAATATCAACTTCTCTGATTCTCAACTAGTGATACTTGGATCTCAGATCAATTATTGAAAACACACCTGCACCTTTCAACTGATAAAAAAGGTCATTTATTCTAGGCAAAGGATATTTATTTTTCATAGTTTCCCTGTTTAGTTGTCTGTAATTAATACACAGTCGGAGTGACACATCTTTCTTCTTTACAAACAACACAAGTGCTCCCTGGTCTGATGAAACCTTTGTCGAATAAATCCTATAGCTATACTTTCAATTCTTTTAATTTAGTAGGTGCTATATGGTATGGAGTGATAGATACTAGAGCTATACCCAGATATAACTCAATTCCAAAATCAAGCTCTCTCAGAGGAGGTAAACTTAGTAACCCATCAGGAAATACATTAGGGAATTTATAAATAATTGGAATATGTTTAAGATTAGAGATAGAGGTATTAGTATCAATGGCATATGCTAAGTAGGCTTTATAACCTTTTTGAAGAAGTTTTTGTGTTGTAATAGTTGAGATAGGATTATTCAAAAGACTTCTCTTATCATCCACTGTCATTGTCTATCCCTCTACAATCAAAAAGGTTAGCTTCTTATGTTTACAATAAATTATGGCTTGATGCTTAGTCAGCTAATCCATTCCTAATATCACATCAAACTTATAGAATGGTAGATCAATCAAATCAGTAGAAAATTAATGTCTATGAATCACTAAAGGACATTGCCTATATACCCTATTCACAGTCGCACTTTGTCTTATATGATTACTAACTCTGATATCTATATCAACATGTTTAGGCTCTAACCCCATATTTTGTGCTTGTGTGGTAAATATATAAGAGTGAGTAGAACTAGGGTCTATCAAAGCCAAAACTAAAATATCAAATAAATAAAAAGTCCCAGTTATGATGTGTAGTGCTATAGCCTCTTGTCTACCTCTCACTACATATTATCTAGCTGGAGCACAAGCCTTAGACCTTGTATCCTCACTAGCACTAGGTTGCTCTCCTTTATTCTACCTCTAACCCCTATTCTAAGGTGTAACTGTAGATGCCTAAGTCTGAGCACCCTTTGGCTAACTTTGAGGACACTCTCTTTTATAACGGCCTTTAGCACTATAATTAAAAAACTCTCCTCTTTTGGCTAGTCTACACTACCTCCAATGTCTCTTCTGACAAGTATTATAAGTTAGGGGTCCATTCCTATTACCCGTTGTGCCAAGAGCACTAGTAGGTCTAGGTGGTAATCTAAGTCGTGCCATAAAAGCTTGCCCAAATCTCTAAGACTATGTCTATCTCTACCCCTAGTACCTTAACTAAAACTGGGGTCTAAGCTGAGACTGAGTTTATCCATTTATTCTTTTCTTATTATCACTTAAGGTTGCATTGGACTTCCTCATAATGAATTGTCTTTTCCTCTGAAGAAATCTCTCTTTTCTTACATATCTTTTCCATATCAAATGCAATTGCCACTAGTACTGTAAAATCTTTTTCTCTCGAGTTTACAATCTGCATTCTCAAATTTACATTTAGCCCCATCATAATTCTCTTCCATTTCTCTTTTTGATTGGGAATAAATTATTTAGCATATTTTAATAACCTGGTGAAATCTTTTTCATATTCTAACACAGTCCTCCTTCCTTACTTTAGGTGAAGAAACTCCTGCACTTCTTATCTTTATTTGATTCAGGTATATATTTCTTTATAAACTCTTTAAGGAAAAACTCCTATGTTAGGTTTGTAAGTGCTTTTCTCCTCTTGATAGTCTTCCACTAACTATAAGCTTCTTCCTAAAGGAGATAGGTAGTACCTTAGAAACTCTCTTTCTTATTGCACTTTAACTATTCTAAAATTTTTAATGTTCTGTCTAGCCAATACTCAGCTCTAGTAGCATCATCTTCCTTCCTACATAAGGAATCAATAGCTCCCATTTTCTTGAACCTTTTTAAATATATTTTTAGTGGAGGAGCTGGTAGAGGAGGTAGAGGTGGAATAGTAGCAGTAGTAGTGTGTCTAAGCAAATCCACTATCTGTTGTACCAGAGCAAGAGATGCTTTTGCCTACTATTGGCTAGGCACTTATGGTTGTGGCTATTGTGCAGCATTATTGGGTTTAGGTATAGATGCATTATCTACCTCTTATATAGTTGTGGATGCAAAACTAGCCACTTTTTTGACCTCTCCTTCGGATTCTTTACTACAAAAGGAACAATCTATCAGCCTCATACAACATAATAGTTTCGAGGAATTTAACCCTAGATAGTTGCACTCATGTACTCTACCTATGAACATTAAACCTCTGCTCTAATATCACTAAATTTGACACCCCTACTGGATTTCGGAAGAAACCCAATAAGTGGTGCACTTCCCACTAGGTCACCTATCCTAAAATTGTCATTCTAGTCCATTCATTTAACTTCTACTGATTTTCCTTTCTTTAATTCAGTTAGTTTATAAAAGTAGTTCTGACTCTACATTGGTTCATCTTAAGGTCATACGAGTCTATTTATACCACAAATAGCCATTTATACGCTTCTAAAATTTTTACTTAAATCCAGCAGCATACCGACTATCCAAGTAACTATCCAAAATTTAAACCTATATAAAAACACTTCATATATTCAATTCTCATATCCTGGACTCTTCTAGTCCCCTAAATAACCAACTAAACATCATTAATGTATCATAGTATCAACATAGGCCTCAGGCCACAATGAATAATTAAAGCCATACATTTAAAACAATTTTATAGTTTACTTATTTACAAACAGTATCTAGATTATATATACATATTACATATCCTTTTACATGGTACCCACTTCCCACCTATGAACTCAGCTGCATGTACTACGAGGCTATCTACTGATCCCGATTACCTGCACACCAAAATATGTACACTGGGTATATAATACTCAGTGGTGAATTCAAGCATTTAAATCATGTTATAGTGACTATCCATTCATACAGTAATAATATAATTAAATTCAGGTTGTCATGCCATTAAATAATGTATATAGGTATAAAATGACCAAACTACCCTTGTGCACAATTAATGATTATTCATTCAGATAATAACATAAAATTTTAAATCTTGTTAATACTTGCCTTTATCAGTGATAATATTCATAATCAAGTCATCAGGTTAATACATGCCATATAAGTCCAAATTTCCAAAATGCCCTGATCATGTACATTGAATAACCATTCAGGTAATTGTTCCAAATTATGTACTTTTATGATTTATATGATTGTCATTAAGTTATATGATGCTTATTTTATTAAATTAATAAGTTTGACTAGATAGATGACACTTTAATACACTAGACCTAGAGGGAACTAAAATAGTGCAGTGATCCGTATTCTGGACCTTGACCATTGCACTGGCTCAATAAACAACATAGGGATTAGTCTGTAGACCTCCCGAATCACATATCCAAATTAATTACACAATCTGGTATGCCTAGCAAACTAATGCAGTGGCCCCTCTAGACCTACACTGCTACACCAGCATAATCACATAAATAGCATTAAGTGTGCAAAATCATATAATGGTTTGTCCAATAGACTAGTACAGTGGCCCCAAAAATAGACCTCGACCACTATACTAGGCTTACATGAAAATCAGATGGTGTAGCAGCTACTAAATCCCTAAGTTAACCGGTAAACCCATCTAGTGGGTGTTTAACTAATGGGCTATTAATCTTAATTTATGTTTATTTCTTTACTAATTAACTTCTTATAATATTCTTGAGTGTAAAACAAATAGATTTTGTTTTTATCTCACAGTCAAAATTTAGCTCAATCTACTATATCTATAATTAAATAGTACCGAGTCAATCTCTATGTATATTTTTAAGTTATGTGATGGCCAACATTTAAGTTATATTATTATTAATTTTAATCCATATTGAATCATCCTTTATTAACCATATACTATCCAAGTTCATTTTGGTTTAGGTAATGGCTAATTTAGACAGTTATAGGTCATTTACATAGTTTGCGATAGTCTTTTCTAGGTCTATTTCTTAGCCTTTTTCAATGTAGTTTTTGTAACACCCTCTACCTGTTCCTGAATAAAACAGGCAAAAGTGTGCTACTTCCTATGAGGTCACCCATCCTTGGATTTCCCCAAGGGCCTTTAGTTTAACTTTTACTTAGATTTCTCCTATTCATATTATAAATTTTATTTAATAGCTGTGATCTGAGGTAAACCCACTAGGCATATGACACTCACACACCTGATCTTATACTCAAATATCTGCATAAGTTGTTATTATAGCTAAGAACTTGTTACACCAATCATGGGCTAATATTTTCTTTGTATAACTATCACACCCTTATACTACCCACAGTAACATGCACTAGTGCCTCTAACAATTAAACTCACATAAGCTAATAAGACAATATCATACTTAGATAGTCATTGGCTACACTACTGATTGTTTGCATCGTGTCTACCCAAATCTACCACCTACACATTGGACACTCGATACATTAAGTATGCACTCAGTGATGAATTTAACCAAACGTACTATGTGTCCTATCACATGTAAATCCACACATAATCATTCACTAGCAACATTTATTTATCAAGTCTAGTCTCTCTATTGAAGTTCCCAATTAAGGCCATTCATTAGTTGAATTATATCACCTCGACTAGAAATGTAATTCGAGGTTGTCAATGCTATTTTGCCTTTACATATCATTTTAGTACTATTTAACTACAATCTCTACCATGTCTAAGTTACAAGACTCCTATAGCTTAGCCACCCATTTTTGCTATTCCTCGATTAGTTTCCACCTTTCAACTCTATCCATTATGTATACATGGATAGGTTACTATCTACTTTATTCAATTTTATCTCATTCCTTTTATAATGTTTATTCATTAATGATTTTCTATTCATTCCCTATTCCATCAGTTTTCACTCTTTTTGGGCATCTCATTAAAATCATATAAGTTTATTCAATTTTTCTCTTTACAGCTTATTCTTTGTTCTCATCATGTTTACTCATAGGTTATCTCAATTTGGATAATTTACATCCTAGATTTCTCATTAATATCATTAAATCCATTCTAGTTCTTTTAATTATTCTTTTTATACCCTAAAGGATTAAGAAGAACTCCTAACCACTAGATAATATGAATGACAATATGCAGTGGCCCCCATTTTAGACCTTGACTACTACACCAACCCAATTTAAGAACTAAATAAATGACAAAGCTATACAATGGCCCATATTATGGACCTTGATTTCTATACACACCCTTCGCCCGATAGTAGGGATCAGTTCCTAAGAACCTTCTAATACCAAAAAGGGGATAGTAAGGATCAACCCTATAGGACCTCCTAATATCCTAGTATAGTTAACACCAGTAAGGTGTTAGTCCACAAGTAGGTAACAGGGATCCGCCATAGGCCTCCTAATACCTTGAGCATATAGGCTTAAATCAATACTTGGTGACTGCATCTGCCATACACAGGCTAAAATCCATACAAACTCAACTTCTAGCAGCTGCTAATCCTTAGTTGACCGGTCAACCTATCCAGTGTATAAGTAACCATCAATTCCATAATTCCCTTTCCATTATCTTTCAAAGCCATTAAATTCACAATTCAGTTTATCCATAATAAAATGTATCATTCTTTATGGTCATTCTTAGTTCTCCTATAAGTCAGATTCCCTTTAATATCTTTTTAGTTTCAATAAGTTGTCATGTCTTCACTTTCATTCCACTTTGATCCTTAATTTCACATAATTGTCTTTTAGCTTCTTTCATAATAAATCTTGATTTTCTCTATTGCAATTATGTATGGAATTTACCTCATTTCCATGAGTATTAACATATTCTATTCCATATATTTTATGTTATAAAATTCTTGCATTATTATACCATGACTTGGTTCTTAGGTTTCGTAATTCACTTTCTTTGTTATCACTTTGTTGATAATATTTCTTTTCTATACAGTCTGATAATTTACTCAATACGCTTTATGGAACTCTTTATGAGGTTTATTCCATATGTAATCTTTAAGTCTTTATTAATTATAATCTCTTTTCATGTCCTGTAGTCTATCAAATTTATAGCTTTTAGTTTCCTAGAACTTTATCCATACATTATTGTGCAATAGCAATTTCTTTCTTTATTTTATTAGTTTATTCATTCAGCTTTTCCACATTTTGTCCACTCTTCACCCCATTCTAGTTCTCATTTAACCCAACTAATCACTTTTCCCTTTATCAAATATTTATTCTAATTATTTCCAAGGTAATGAGACACATATTTTAATTTATTTCATCCGATCATATTTTTCAGTTAGTTATAGGTCATCGTGATTTACCCGACAGTTATAGGTCTATTGTTTTACATAAGAGGTACTATTCTTTTGGTAAGTTTTTTTTACCACCACCCTAATACTCAATTTTAATTTCCTTCCTCCTAAATCCTTATATCCTGAGATACCTTATACCATCTAACATTATAATTATCTTAACACACAAATTCTTAGTTTCATTTTATACCTTAAACTATATCTCTTAGTTAAATCCTTATTCTTTCATCCACTATTTTCAACTGAACCTAATGCATTACATGTTCCTACACATCTATCCTTCATACATTATTCACACATCATTCTTTATTAATTCTTCTCACATAACCATATTAGTCATTCCATGTTACTTACATGCCATACATCATAATGCCATCCCAAGTTCACATGTCACTATACCATACATGTATACTCATAACATGGCATACATGACATATACCTAGCCATACATGTAACACATGCATACACATCCATTCCACATCTAATACACATCCATGACATCTTATCTCCTCAAATTACACCTCCTAACATACAATTCATATACACACACACACATGAACACATATACAACTTCAACTTTCATACATGTACCCAAACCTAAATTCCATATTTTTCTTAACATACATGATGTGTTTCAATTAAATTCACTTATAGTGGAATCCCTGTCATGTTAGAGCCACTCCAGAACCCTTGAATTCTTCTTTCTTCACCTTGAACTACCATAACCAAAACTTCCATAATGGTTCCAACTTTTGAAAATTCCTACAAAATTATACATGACACCAAATTGAAATCTCTTTTTATAGATAACATCTACACCTCAAATACTCCCTAAGAAAAATAAGAAACCTTAGAAAGGAACACTTACACATCAAAAGGGCACTATTCAGCAAGTGCACCAAGCTCAATTTTTGGACATCCTTTTCCTATTCTGTTACTTGGAATAGCTTTAGGAGTCATGGAGGTTCAGAACCATATAAATCTTGTGAGTTTTGGCATGGAAGGAGAGAGAAGATTAAAAAATAGAGGAGAGATAGTGGCTAAATGGTGTCAGCCATAAATGGAAATGGGAGGAGGAAAGCTTCTTTTCCTACTATCCATACACAAACACATGTCCCTTTAAGTGTATAAGCAAAGTGGATGGCAACGATCGTGCCATGTGTCGATCGGACGACACAAATTAATCCTATTTTGCTTTAAACTTTAAAAATTCAAAATAATTTCAATAGACCTCCAAAAATCATAATTTTAGTGCCAAAAATCCTCGATTAAATTCACTAAGGGTCCTGTAAAATTTCAGCTGAAACTCCTTCGGGAGATAGGGTTACTATTCACTTTATGCCATTTTAATCTTCAAAAATTCATAAAATATTCTCTGGACCTCCAAAAATATTCATTTCAATTTTAAAAATCCTTGCTTAGTGTCACTAAGGCCTATGTAAAATTTCAAGTCAAAATTCAATAGTGGACTTTTTGACACTATTCTCTCGCTAGAATAAAATATTCTAAAAAAATATTAAATGACCTCAAAAAATTAAAATTCCTTCTCCACCATGCTCATTGGAATTTTTGAGGTGCAAGGTATGATATTTTTTGGTTCGTCTGGGCACTTCTTAGAGCTATCTCAACATAACCTCATTTTATCTTTGTATACACTAGATCTTGACCCAAAATGATTTATTGGTTCTGATATTTTTAAATTCATTTGTTTTACCCACTTTTAGGCCTGTTAAAGTTTTATAACCAATATTCCAATCATTGGACTCGTAATAGTGCCCCACACTACAGGGAACATCCTTTAGGCGTAGAAAGTATTGTTTATAAAACCATGGATTGTGGCCATTACAATTTTCATCAATCAATTCACATTTTCCATAAGCCTAAAACTAACATTAATTAGGCCACTTAAAAGGCCAAACAATAGGTATATATGCCATCCCATAATATTATCCCACAGTAGCTAATTTAGGCACAAATTCTAGGCACATTTTAAGCCATTTTTCAAGTACACTTTCTAGTTCAAGTTCATGTCTCATTTTAGGCTACTTTTCAAACCTTTATAGTAGGCATTTGTTCATTCATCAAAACACATTCTTTAGTCCATTTTATATCATGCCAATCTCATACACTTATTCAAATTCTACTAAGCCAATTATGCCATATAAAGGCCCATTTTATCATGCTTTGTTGCACAAAATCATAACACATATATTTCCAAAGTTTCCATAACTTAAACACATTCATACACAAATGTGCACATTTTCATGCCTTCATTCATAACATAAGCATAATTACTTATACACAACTTTATCACTAAGCCATTTAAGCTAGCATGCTCTTAGTATAGGTCTCGGCTTTAGCTAGTACATTTACACACAAGTATTCATCAAGCAACCCTATATAACAATCTACCATTGCTTTAAAACTAAGCTAAAAACCATGCCAATTATCATGCTTACATGCCACTCAAATAGCGAAATTCTTAGATAACCTCTTGGCCAACACTAAAACATAGACACAAGCCACACATATTCCTCACACTCTATAACTAGTTTACATGTCATTTATGCTTAATTAATTATACATTCCACTGGAACCCATGCCAAGCTACACACACCTACACCCACACTTGCATAAGGTCATAGCTACTCAAAAAACTCATCACAATCATGCTTCAATCAATGACAACCCCCTAAAAAATTCCATCACATCTTTATACAAAGGCCATATTTATCACTTTAAAACTACCTTTAAACCACAAACACACACTTACCCTTGTAAAATACCTCTCGATCAAGTATAGTTCTAGCGTCATACCACTTCTTTTCCATCAAACAACAATACTTACATATATCTATCCTTCCATTAGGTTATATACATTAACAATTTATTTTGACTACATCTTATGGTTAACTTAGCTAGCTTTTCCCTATACATTTTCTACATACAACCCATAAAAGTTTAGAGGTACAAATTAAATGCATCAAATTCACTTACTTTACTATAAGTTTAGGTGAATTCCTCACACTTCAAGCTCCAAGGAGCTCTTGAAAGTGGCTTCAAAGTACTCCCGAGCTGATGTCCCTTCATGCCATTCCCTCTTGAAATTCCCCTAAAAATCACACACACTCTAATGAAGAACCATCCACATAGGTTTATTGAAGACCCTTAAATCCCTTAGGAATTCAAATTAAAAAACCAAAGGAACTTACATTTGAACACTTAATTCCCCTTATTGCCTTTGCTAACCTTTGCCCCTTCCTTGATTTTTTTTTATAATTTTTAAAACCTCCTTTGCTCCCAATTCCTTTCCTAATCCCATCCTAATAGGTGAAAGTGAATTTTAATGACCTTGGTTGTAAGAAAAGCTTGAAAAATGAGTAACAATGGTGGTTTTCTTTAAAGATGGTGTCGGTAGCATAGGCAAAGAGAAAGGAAGAAAATGAAAGGAAGTTAGTGGATTTTGCTATATGGCATGGGGTGTTGACATGTGTAAGGGCCTTAGGCCAGCTGACTTGGCATGGTTGGGTCCTGCAACAACTTGAAATAGCTCGATTTTTATAGAAACTTCAGGAAATTATTAAAAATCATAGAAACCTTGAAATATTACACCATTTTTTTAAAATTCCTCATTTAATCTGCTTTGTATGCTTATAAATTTTTGTGACCAAATTCATCCATAGGGCAATTTTCAAACTATCTCAGTTCACACGCAAAAATTATGAGAATTTGCAAATGACCTCGAAATTCAAAAATTCTTTCACCAGTGGACTTAGTGGAATTTTTGAGCTTCAAAATATGATATTTTTGGGTCCGTCCGGGCACATCCTGGGTCATTCTTGGCTCGACTTAGTTTAACCCCACATATTAGTAGTTTATAGCCCAAAATGAATTATTGGATCTGTTAAATTCTCAAAATTTGCCTTTTTATCAATTTAAAGCCCTCAAAGTTTTATCACTAGTGCCATTACCTCGATTTTCATGCAAGTGACCCGACACCTCGGGCACACTTCCTAGACCTAGTGCTACTATTCATAGAGCCTTAACGCATGGGCATTACATCATATGCTTTAGCCAAAATGATATCACAAAGCATAAAATCACAAATCTCATGTGTATATCATGTATGCATCATAAAATATCTTAAAATGTCATATTTTACACTTAATATGCTTCAAACACAATAAGGCCATCATGCTACACCATTTGGTCATACCAACATACATGCATATTTTTGCATTTCCTATTTCTACACATTCATTTTTACATTCTCATCATTAATTACATCAATTGCATTAAATATATTACCTATTTCATACCTTATATGGAACACACATATAAAATTACATATAGGACATTCAACTAAGCCATCACATATGCATAAATATTACATCCCTTCTCATTCTATATGACATCACAAGTTTTCATGATCATTAGCATTCATATGATCATGCATCATCCATAACATGCTTAATACAAAACATATACATGTATACACATACCATAAGGCCATTTGATCATCAAGCCTCTAAGCACTCATATGTCTCATTCAATTACATCATACACCTTATCTCATATCTATATATACAAATACATTTATTCATAGACATACATCATCACATCATGCAAAGGATTCAGCTAAGATAGCATAAGAAACTTTAGGCATTAACCTAAACATACTCAAAATCATAAGCGATTATGACATCTTACAATGATACATGCAAGACATTAACATAATATTGCTATATTATGCACCTATCTAAATACATTTAATTATAAAGCATATAAGGATCCATTCATGCATTATTAATTTCTTAACATCAAACATCATAATGAATAATTCAACTCATTGCCATTTTATGACATCTCATCATTTCACAATATGCTCATGATTGACATAAATGCATTATGGACATTACACTAAATCATTCGGCCAAGTCATCATGAATTTCTCAACCATACATACTCTCTTATCATACACATCAATACAATTCCTCAAGACCATAAACATGCATATGATCATGCATTATCCATATCATGCTTAATACAAACATACTCATACATGAATCCATCATAGGCCATAACCTTATTCAAGCATCATAAATTTACTTCTTTACATAAAACAAGTCATCGCATATACATGTGAACACAATTCAATCATATACATGAATCATCCATTACATGCATCTAATGACAATATATACCAACATGCATACATCTAGGCTATTCGGTATGACATTCCACTGTATACTACACATATTCTTATTCACATCCAAATCTTAATAAATGCTTTCATGATCATTAACATTCATCGCATCATTCACCATTTTTTATATGCCATAAATAAAGC
Source organism: Hura crepitans (assembly GCA_948208565.1). Classification (NCBI taxonomy): domain Eukaryota; kingdom Viridiplantae; phylum Streptophyta; class Magnoliopsida; order Malpighiales; family Euphorbiaceae; genus Hura; species Hura crepitans. Next base: position 370 of record CANXYI012262421.1, on the reverse strand, counting down.
AAAACACATGTGCATAAACATTAAATGACCCTTCAGCCATAATGCCTACAAGCACCTAAAAATATCATTTCATCTTTCCTATATCATATTTAATACCCATATAAACATTTCATTCCATTATTAGACATATATCATATTTATCATACATAATCTACAACAAACATACTTATAGATGCATATAAACCATACATATCATATTATCATAAATGATCCCCTTACATTCTAACATCATTAAAGGTTTCATCACACTTTTATAATGTCATTAAATATGATTAAATGCCATTAATAAGAATCATTGATCAAATATCCATAAACATGTATTTCATATAGTAAAACACATGCTTTTCAAACTCAAAATTGTAGGCACACA
>CANXYI012262189.1:0-14215 GCA_948208565.1 Hura crepitans | reverse complement strand
TTTTATTCACATATAATCATCATTAATACATATTAATATGACTAGAATTAAAAAAATAAAAATATTGAACTATTATATGCATTTTTTGACTAATTACACATATATACTATAATTATTTATCCAACTATTTTAATTCTTTTAATGGAACCTAGCTTTGATACCACTGTTGATTTCCAGGGATCATGCATAATGGAAAATAAAACTTGATGGATACTAAACAAAAGAAAAAGGGCTATTAGAAGAATTGAAATATAAAATTAAAATAAAAAATATGATTAGAATTATATACCGTCTCAACCATAGACCTATTGAATTCTCATTTTCTCCTCATCAGGCTATCACAAACCATAGTGATCTGCATCAAGAATACCTCTAAGTTATCAAAAAAAGAAGTATAAAATGAGAAATTACAAAAAAACATAGAGGTTAGTAAGTTGTTTTTGTGTTTGGAGAAGAAGAAAGAAGAAGAAAATTATTCTGTAGTAAAATCATTTTTCCAAGGAGAGGGGGCCTTTTTCTTATGTGTTGGCTGATTTTTATGGAATATTTATAGCCTCTTAAATTCCATATGTTAGATATTAACACCAATAAAATTTGGCCCTATTTAGGTTTGAATATCAAATAGGCCATGTAATCCACCTTGTGTAGAGCCTATCTAATGGGATTATATGTTAGGTTTTTGGTTTATTTTTTGGCAACAAATTAAAGCCCTTTAGGCCCTAATTTAAAACCAATATAAACCTGATTTAAGGGCCTTTTAAAAATTAAAAGTCTAAAAAAATATCATATCCCAATGAAATCCCCAATTGGGCCTTTAAGGCCTTAATGTGTCTAGCCCTATTTTAGGCCAAAATCATTAAATTGGACTCTAAGCCCATTTTAATTCTTCTTTATTATTTCTCCAAATTCTAATATATCCCATACCATTAAATTACTTAATATAATTTAATATATTAAGCCTTATCTCAAATTCTTTACATGTGTGACCCTTTGGCTTTTGAAGCATGTTAGTAGTATGTAGTGAATAAGAATCCTACTTTAACTTGAATTCTTATGATTGAATCTCATTCAATCATAATTAATTCCTAATTAATTATTCATATATGTACAATTTAAAAGATGTATCTAGCCATGCATTATGAGTACCTAAGTTGTCAAAAAGTCAAGTGGTTTGACTTAACCCTTTCATAGATAGTTACTATACAATAAACACTTTTCACCACTCTTTATTGCATCTAGGTTTGAGTATAGATTTATGTCAACTCAATGCTTAATTAAGTAAGTATAATTAAGCCTTGAATATGTTAGTTCTAGTAAAATTATCTTTATTCCAAAAATGCCCCTATGAATCTAATTCACACTTACACTTCTGTTTGGCCAAAGTTTTCATAATAAAGATCATTACTAGAATAGTGAGATAAACTCTCCACTCTATAATCTATGGTGTTGAATCCTCTAATTCTCATTGCCATATCTTTAAGTATTTTATGGTATAACCAATCTCTTAGCTATGTATACTTCTTGTTTGAAGTAAAAGCACCAAAGTCAAAGTATATTATTTTATACTTAAGATAGTTAGTGGCTTCAAGTATAAGGATACTTACACCACTATTATGATGATATGCTTTCACTGACATAAGTTAATTATCCATGTGAAAATCTTAAGTTTGGTCCCTAATGAACTAGCTTTCCAAGCAAGTATCCACATGTTAACTCTAAGCATCACCATGCTTATAGCTTTTGAGAACTACTATTTGACCTAGTTAAGAAGTATAATGTGTGCTAGCCTATCTATATTAATAATGTTGCATCTTGTTAATACTATAATTAGGGATATTTTAGGTATTATCACAATTTCATGCAATAGAAATCTCACATCAGGAACTCTTCATGATTTCCTCTGCATTGTGATTATATACTAGGGACTTTTTTACATGGTTTAAGTCATGGTAAGAAAATATAAAATACATATATATAAGTACCAAGTAAAAAAATGCCTTTTTCATTAATAAATGAACATTTTATGCAAATATCATAGAAATGTTCTTGGGCATACAATAAACACCTAGTTAGTTGTAGTTTGATAGAACTTAAGAGTTAGTCTTATTAAGTAATAATAGTGTTCATGAAATTGAAGTAAATTATATATGACAAATAATGGATTATAGTTATAAGTAAAAGACTTTTATGAAATTGTTATTCGGTGTGCAAAAGTCCTAATTAGTTGAAAACTATGACAAGATTGTTTTAGACTTATGTTATATTAAAAGGTACTAGGGTATATAAAAGGGTCAATTAAAAAGACATAAATGGAATTAGTGATGGATTTATAATGATAACTATGCTTAATGTGTTAGAATATATGTTGGCTAAAACTTGTAGTTACTTTAAGGTAGATTTTTTTATTAGGTTATATAATTTAAGAGCTAAATGAGACATGTTAATGCTAAGTACTAGTATTAACACTTTAAATAAAAGCCAACCTTTTTCTATTATAGTTAGTGTTATGAGTAAACCATTTGTTAGAAAATAACAAATTCAATGTGCTATCTTGAAAAGACCCTAAGAAAGCTAAATGGCTCTCGTAATGATAAACTTAATATTTTAACATTATCATGTGGAAAATGTTCATGTAATAGTCTTACAATGTTTAAAGAGAAAGATTGGTTTTGAAAACCTTTACCTTGTGGTTAAAATATACAAATCATATTCTAATGTGATGATATATGATTTATAACTATTAATGAAAATCCTTGGATGTCATGTTATAATTAATTAATAATTTCAATAAAGCCAATTTCATGAATCTTAAACAGATATGCTTCTATAGAAAACTTTCACATATAAAAAAGGTATGCATGTCATAAAACCTTGCTAAAGACTTTTATGTTTTAGGAATGTTGAATTCCTCATAATGACTTAGCATTTGGCTTATCATAGAAGGAATATAATTATACATGAATTTTATGAATAACATGCCATATATATGTGTGACACTTAAATGTATGATAAAATACGCATATGATCCTAATGCAAAGAGGAAAATGAAATGAGTAAGATGCACTGATTTTTTGGTAAGATTTTAGAATGACTTAGGATAAATTGGCATGCAAATGGTGGACTTTAATAGATCTACCATGACTTGTAGCTTTGACTAGCAAGTTTATTTATGCTCCTTATGAGAAATATAGGCACCACTTAGTGCCTTTGGGTACCATAAAAAGATGGGGGTCTAAAAAAACCATCACACTTATATGTTCAAGTATAATGGAAAGTAAATAGATCAAAAGAAATTTGGCACAACTTATCCCTTATCTTGGTAAAGAAAGAGGTCATAAGATGAAATGGGATATAATTTAAGATATGATCATAATGAAATTTTTTAGAGTTAATATACATGAAAATTATGAATTAATAAATATACCATATGTGTTGGTAATCTTTTCATTCACTATATATATGTGTGAGAAGTATAGAGTTAAAAAAAATGGGATGTGCATGGAATTTATTGTTATTGGAAAATTGTAGCTTGAATTATTTGTATATGCATTTCATGTATGTTACATAGGCATAAGAACTTTATATGCATCAAGTTAATAATATCTATAACTTTTATTTTCTCCTTAGAAGCTTATAACTTAGATAATCAATAAGAGTTACATAGGTTAAAAAGAATCCATTGAGGACTTTATCCTTAACATAATGTTCTTTTGTATATGCCCTGAAGCCATAAGTTAAAAGAGGTGGGATTAAAGTCCAGTTGTCATATCAGTGTATAGCTTTTTCTATTTGTATAGTTTTTTAAGACCTTTGGATTTCACAAAACCTAGGCATTCTAGCATTGAGGACTTTGTCCTCAACATAGTGTTCTTTTGTATATGCCCTGAAGCCACAAGTTAAAAGAGGTGGGATTAAAGTCCAGTTGTCACATTAGTGTATAGCTTTTTCTATTTGTATAGTTTTTTAAGACCTTTGGATTTCACAAAACCTAGGCATGCTAGCATTCAATTATAGGACTACATGTATAATGCTAAATAGGTCTATGAATGTGATGTAGTAGAAAGCTTGTCTATAGTTGTATCATTTTGTTACTAGGAAATATATAACATGTGTGTACATGTAACCTAAAGAAAGCATAGTGATAATATATGATGCATGCATAGCTATATAGTTAAATTTATGTATGAATGTGTTTGTATGAGTTAATAATGGTTGAATAAAGTTAGAGTTGGATTTGATATGATATAGAAGTTTTTTTTTTATTTCATTAAAATAAAATTTTGGCTAATGCCTCAGACTGTTGTTATGCTACCAAAATTTTTGCATCGAGACATAATCTTGTGAAAACTTCTTATTATCTCAAAGGCTTTATAAATGATATTATAAAGTTTCGAAGTTGTGTTTTTCAAAGAAATTTTCTAATTAAATTTTCTTGTACTTTATGGATGGGACATGTTATATGCTTAGATCTTTATGTACTAAATGTAACACCTCACTAATGGAATTCGTAAGAGGTCAGCCAAAGGGTGTTACACATCACATATTCTTACTATGTTACTTTTTTTATTTAATTACAAACCAAACATAGACATATTAAGCATTCTAAATGCAACTCTACACATGGATACATGAATGCTTAGGTTCTATGGGATATTATGATTGCAAAACTATATTTATACAAAATATAAATGCTAATGCAATTTCTTAATGCTTTAATCTTACCTCTCTTGCTTAGTAGCTATTAGACTTGTGTGGGAAAAACACCATACTAATGAGAAAATCCTCAGTCAATGTTTTCTAACCTTGATAACCCTTAATGATTATCCAAATTTTAAGTTTCAAAAAGAATAACCATATAACATAGTATTCACAAAATGTATAAAAAGGGTTCTCTTGATCATGACAACTTTCAATAAACATTTAAAATCATAAAGTTCATTTATAGATTATGCAACATTACACATATATATAATTATATGCACATATGTATACCCACGTTCATTATGGCACATAATAAGTCATCATTTCATGATTATGGTGCTTATTCAACTTTGCAATAGTCATTATACTGATCTTATTTTCATTCATTAATTCAAACTAGATTTCTCTTTAAGACCTCTTTCTTTACCAGGATAATGTATAAGTTGCAATGGTTGCTTTAATCATCATTTTTCTGTGGTACCTAAAGGTATAAGGTGGCATCTACACCCTCACAATGGTGCATAAAAATCATGGTAGCCAAAGTTACAAGCCATGGTAGATTTACTAAAGCCCACTATTTTGAATGCCAAACTATCCTAAGTCATTCTAAAATCCTAGGTGAAAATGGGCAAATCTTACTTCATAATTTTTCTTGCATTATGATCATATGCAAGACTTTATCATGCATTTTAGTGTCAAACATAAATATGGCATCTTAATAATAAAATTTATTCATAGAAATCATTTTTTTTATGATGAACCAAATTCTAAGTTATTATTAAGTACTCTACATTCTTGAAATTTAAAAGCTTTGATTAAGGTTCATAAGATACATACCTTATTCACATGTCAAAATCTCATATGAAAGTACTTCTCTCTAAGGTTCATAGAAATAGCACCCATTGCATTCATAAATCCACTATTATATGACATTTTAAGATTTCCATTATCATATAATATGATGGTTAATCACATAAGCATATTGTAAGTGCTTTACTTTGAGAACTAACGATGATAACTAGAGATAGGCCTATGTAGTAAGATAGTAAAACTTAAACCTAGGTCCACATGGACTTTGCATGAACTAGCTTAAGCTTGTGTCTACACAGACCAACCCACAGTGAAACAACATTAATATATATATAGACTCTCTTAAGCCATTCATATCCTAAAGGCTAATAGCCCAAGCTAACTTAGGTATTTTAAAGCTCAAATCTGCATAGACATTATGTCGAAATGCTTTTAGAATTTTAGTCATCCTATTTGGACTTTGATTCCTAATGCTATTAGAATTCCCTTCCTTCTAAATGGGAATACTACCTTGAAAACACTATAAATACCCTCATTATTGACCTGTTTGAGATATTTAAAATCTTTACACAATCCGAAGAGTTTATGGTGCTAAGCTCCAAAGAAAGATTTGTTTTATTAGTCCTGTAGCCTTTACTAGATAAGTCTTTCTTCTAAAACTCTACCTTTGGTTTTATAGCTTATTGCAATTATCAAGGTAAGTTTTGAGGTTACTTTCATCATGTAAACTCATTCTCTTCTTCAAATTTAATGATCTCTAAGGATTAATTTTTCAAGGTAGGTGGTCATCTATGATCCCCACATCGATTATGGGAGGGAGATAATGACTTATCATGCATATACATTTATCTTACACATTTTAACCATAATTATATATTCTACCTAATGACATAAGTTTGCATGGAAGCATGCCATAAGATGTTATAGTCTATATAAACATATTGTTAAGACTATGAGTATGTTATTTAGTCCCTTAGCATATGTTTGTTAATAATTTTATGATAATTTATTGTATTCTCTTTTAACACTCATTCAATGTTTAATAATGTGTATTTCTTTTATATTAATCACTATAACATGTTACTAATGTGTAATTATGTTAAAAATATCTTTATAATCGAATCTTACACATTTTGTTCTTTAATATGCATGTCATTTATATTATGGAATCATAGTTGACTCTATATAAACTTCCTTTTGTAAAGATTTATGGTATGCATGGACATGTGTAATGAATAAGTACCTGATTAATAAGTCCATAAGCATGTAAAATACAATTTATTATTTCCTAACATATCATCATATGAGTATTAGATAAATGCCTAAAATATCATATGTGTGTAATTGCCATGGATGTGAGTTTTAGTTATTATGCTTTGAAAAGATGTTGATAATTCTTTGATCATATGTTTGCAAAAAATCCCATCACAAGGATATTATGTTTGCACAAACTTGTGTCTTATATTTTTGTATAATGAATGTCTATGCATATTTGTAAAGCATCTAGAAATTATATTTTTCAATAATTACTTTTATGAATTAATATTGTATCTTAGATATTTGTATACATAATTTAAGGTCTTTTGGACCACATGTTGCTATTCTAATCATATTATTTAAGTGCATGTTAGTTGGTGACCTTGTTCTAAAGATGGGTTCAGATGGATCAAGTTTCATCTTAATCATGTAGTTCACACGGACTAATGCCAATGACCATATGTCATCTGTATAAATTTAACAACGTAAAAATGAAACTATTTTGAGTCTTTTATTTATTTGCTTTGGTTTTATGTGTTTTTTTGGCTTATTTTTGGGTTGTAATAGGAGATTTAACTAACTTGTTTGCATAAAAATCTAACATGACATTAATAATTCTTTTACTTCATTAATTATTTTCATAATAAAAGGGCTTTTGGTTTTCTTTAATAAATTTCAATTAAAAATGTATTTTTACAAAAGCCAATCTCTTAGTGATGGGAGTTTAGCAATTGCTACCAATTCCTATGGAATTATGGGTAGTTCTTTTGTCAAATGACAACAAATAAATGGCTCGATTTATGGATGTTTAATTCATATTTATACTTTATTGTAAATTTTAAATACTGAAATTTACATTTTAAATACTTCAATAAATGTAATTATTACTTGTATTGTACAAGATTGACAAACATTAGAATGTAAAATAATGTATATTAACAAGGCATAAATAAGATCTAATTCCAATCCCTTTCTGAGCAAAAAAGTAGTGAACCTGGTATAGCGCTAGGTGGCGAATCTTATCAGTAACTGCCTAATCCCTAGTACATAAAATCCATAGTGGTGACTTCATTGGGGATAAAGAATTGAATCCAAAAGTGCCTAAATAATATACCTCATAATATACTAATTTTTATTAGTCCTATGGATTTCATTCTATATAAATTGTGTCCCTTTTCTTTGTGTGGTGTTGCAAACAATGAACCCATTTTTCATACAAGAATTGGGAATTATTAACATATCTATCACTCATGATGTTTGTTTCTATGGTCTCTTGCACAGTAGAAATAAAACAACCACGAAATACTAGAAAAGGTTGGAACGTCAAAAAATTGAAAAATAAAATTATTTATATTAGAGAAAATCAAAGAATAAGAATTTACTGTAAATTCTTTAAGTGATTCCAATATATAGTGTTCCTTTTCTTTTGCTCTACTAATCGGGTTTTCACAAACCATAGTGATCCATAGTTGCAAACACTGCTAAGGTAATCCACACAAGATGTTCTTAGAAGAGAGTAACTTTAAAATCCAAGTGCTATTAGGATTTTCAAGTAGATAAAGGAAGAAGAATAAATTTATATGTTTTCAATTGTTTTATATGGCAATTTCTGCTATAGAAAATGTGCATATGGTGGCTATAGCTGTAAGGGTTATTTAAACTTTAAATAAACCCTTTCTAGGTTAGATTTTGACACTCAAAATAAGCCCTAAGTCGGATCAAAATGTACCTACCAATTGGGCCCTTTTTTGTTATATGCCTATATGCCTTTTGATTGGCTTATAAGCAATTTACTTCTACCTCACTTTCATTAATCCTATATGGCACTCCTAGGCCCTATTTTTTATTAATAATTACTCTAATATAAATCCTTTAAAAACTTTTAGAAGCCTATAAAAATTCAAATGCAAGAATAATTAAAATTTAGACTTAATAAGACCCAAGTCTAATAACCTTGATTTTTTGGACTTCTTATTTGCAAGTGGGCCCCAAGCCCATTTGCTTATTTCTTCTTTTTAATTCATCATCAAATGATATCTCATATCATTATAATATTTAATCTCATTGAATCTTCCTCAAACTCCATTTATGTTTGTGACCATATAGGTTTCCAAAATAGCTTGGTAATACATAATAAATTAGAGTCGTAGTCCAATTAAGACTCTATCGATTCAATCTTATTAAATTAATATTAATTCACTAACTAATATATCACTTGTATACAAGTTACGAGAGGCATCTAGCCATACATCATAACTACCCAAGTGCTAAAAAGTCAAGTGGTTTGACTTAACCCTTCTATATATAGTTGTAGTGCAATAAACTCCTTTAACCTTATTTTATCCCATCTAGTTTAGAGTATGGACTTGTGTCAACTCAAAACTTAACTAATTATGTCTAATTAAGCCTTGGACATATTATTATGATAATTTCACCTTTTTTTAAAAAAAGTCCATTGTGAATCCCATTCACACATAGCATCTTACTTTGGCCAAAGATTCCTAAATAAAGAGTGCTTATCATAACTATTAGATAAACTCCCCACTATAATCTAGGGTGGTGAATCATTTATTGATAACTACCCTATCTTCAAATTTGTCATGCCATACCCAATCACCTCGCTATGTACACTTCTTGTCTAATGTAAAAGCTTTAGAGTCAAAGTATGTCACTCCATATTTAAGATAGTGATCTCAAGTCAAAGGATACTTAAACCACTAATATGATGAGATACTTTCACTAACATAGATTAAGTATCCATGTTAAGACCTCATGGTGGGTATCCAATGTACTTACTTCCCAAGTAAGCTTCTACATGTTAACTTTAAGCATCTTTATGCCCATATCTTGTGAGAACTATTGCTTTATTTAGTCAAGAAGTATAACACATGCTAATCTATCCATATTAACAATGTCCCATCTTGTTAATACTATGATTATGGATATTTAGGTATATCACATTTGCATGTAATAAGAATCTCATATGATAAACACTTTATGATTTCCCCTATGGTTATTCATTTAACTTTTACCAATTCCACACTAGATCATTCTATCTGACTCTAAAATCACTTCAGTTAATTCCTATTATCCATTTAGGTTAGAATCAATATGGTTCAGTCATTATAGAGGAAATTTGATAACACACTGGTAGCACCTAAAAATTTGGCAGCATAACGGCTGCCCAGGTCCTATCCCAAAATTTTTAATAGCCTATTTAACATTTCTATAAACATTACTTAGCATATCTCTTGGACCCATCTAGTCCCTCATTCTACACCAATCATCATCATCCAACACATTTTAAACTCAAGCCTCAAGCCATAATTAAAACATGTATCTATAGAGCCTCAGGCTCACATAACATCAAGCATCATAGTTGAACATACATAAGAAAATATGTAGGACTACTTAATTTACTTCCACAATTTAATACTTACTCATATCTATAACATATACAGAGTTTAAAATTATAATTTCTACCCAATTTCATATAAGTACATAGATATCAAGATTGTACAATAATTACTTCATATTCCTTCAAAGTTATCCTCTGAACTCTCGTCAGCATGCTTCACGAGGCAAGATTCCGCCACAGGGTACCTACGCACCAAAATAGGTACGATGAGTACGTAAGATACTAATTGGTAAACTTAAAGCATTTGAATCATGACATTATGTCTTTTCATATCTATGTAATATAATGACTAGTTTTTACTTCATTATATAATTTAATTATAAAATAAGGTGCCAAATTACTAAAATACCCCTAAGGTATTTTATGTGTCCTGAAATAGTCTTCTTAATTCACATATATTATTTAAAGTAGTTATTTCATCCATACATGCATATTGGATATCAATTAACTTATCTAGCACATATGTGCAAAATGTCCAAAATACTCTTTAGCCTACAATTTATTAGAAACTCAGAAAATACTGTTCAATTATGCTTAATACTTATATTCATAATCAGTCTGATTATTTGCTTAATTTAATTCACTAGCCTGACTAGGAAGATGACACTTTAAGACATTTGATCTACAGGGAAAATAAACTAGTACAGTGGTCCCCATTATAGACCTATGGTGATGCATCAGCATGCGTGCCATAATAGAGATCAATGGTAGCCTCTCCAAACACAATTAAGTAGTATCTGTGTGACATAATGGAGATCAACCTGAAGGCCTCCCTAGCCATAAATAATCATTATCAATAATTGGGTGACATAATGGAGATCAGCCTGTAGGCCTCCCTAGCCATAAAAAGCACTATAAATAATTGGGTAACATAATGGATATTAGTCCATAGACCTCTCCAGCCACCAAAAGAAATACTACCTGAATATCAAACACTAGCAACTGTATTACCCTAAGTTGATCAGTTAACCCATTTAGTGGGTGTCTAACTAATGGGCTAAGTAGCTCAATTTAAGTTTATTTGTTAACCAAAAATATTCTTTCAATATTTATGTTTCAAAAATAGATAGTTACAATTTTTATCTCATACTTTATTTTTTTAGCCAAACTAGTATAGCCGCATTTTGGCTCTACCGAGTAAAATTCCATCAGAAAATTTAAGTCTTCTATAACCAAAAATTAAGGTGTCATATGTTATGATTTATCATGGCATTAATACTTAAAAAGGTAATACTTTATGTCCAGTGACATTTTTAGTTCAGGTATAGGTCAACTGGACAATTATAGCCCATTTCGACCACTATTCAACGTGCAATTTTGGGACTATTTTAAGTCCAAATTTAACTCAATTTTAAACATATTTTTAGGAATATTTTTAGGCATGAAGCCAAACATAATTGGGCTAATTCCAAGGCCAAAACATAGGTGCTAATGCCATTCATATATATAATTCAAATCTAGCCCCAAAGGCACAAGCAAAGATTCAATTTCATAGTACATTTCATACCACTGTTTAAGTTATTATACTAGGGCATTACCATACATTCTAAACCTATTTTTATTGGTCATTTAAACTTACCCTCTCAAGGTATATATTAAATAATATTAGGCTCTATGCATTATTTAAACTAAAGCCATTACAAACTAACTATCATAGCCATTATGATACTTGTTGATTTCTATATAATCAAGAAAATTTGCATGCCATATTACCTTTAGTTTCCTTTTGGGTACAAAAGAGAATATGCTTAACTACATTCCCTTTTTCCCATTCTATTAATATTCCTTCACTAGTGTGTGCCACTAACACTAACACACACACACTTACTCAATTCCAAGCAAATTTCTATAATTTACACAAGCATTAGGCTAACTATGCAAAGGCAACATTCACTTGATCATTAAAGGCCATAAAAACCATATCAATTCAGCCATTCAAACTACCAATAATGCCTCCAACATGAACTTCCTCTTGTGCATACCACCTATTCAATTCTTAAACCTATAACATATACATTCACACTTAATGAGTACCAATAACTATGTTATCACTGCTCATAAATCTTCTAAGCATTATAGGACCTAAAACATGTCATGGCTAGCAAGGATGCTAGGCGTATAGTTTAACATTCCAACTATCAATATTATTCATATTCTCATGCACATTTCAATCTTTTCACAAATTCACTAAAGAGTTTCCTAAGCTAATCTCTATTATTAGCCATCCTTAAACTTATTCCCAATATCACTATGCCATAAAAGCATGAAGGAAATCCTTTAAGTCCCTTTACTTATAATGTTGTCCCTTAAAACTTCAAAACTGCACACTAAACAGTAAGTAATAGTGACTTCTCTCCTCCTCTATGGGCCTTCACATGCCATCCAAATGCCACAACCACCTCAAACATACCATCACACAGATGTTAGCCATGATCCAGCATGAATTAGCAGCTAAAAATCCTAAGAAAAATCAGAAAAATAGCTATGGTCTCACCTTTGGGTCATAATTATGTACTATCTAAACCAATCACTTTATATGAATTTTATCTCCCAAATGACAACTCATTTCTACCTAATTCTTATTCCTAATAGTGCCTAACAATAGAAGAATTTTTAGCAACTAGAATCACTCAATTTGGTGGCCAAAAGAGAAAGTTATGGTTATTCTTCCCTTCTGATGGCACCGGCTTCAATGGATAGAAAGGGAAGAATGCCTTTCTTCAATCCAAGTGGATTTCCACTTGTTAAATGGTATTTGCCACTTGCCAAGCTTACTCAGCCACTTAGCATGTTGTAAGCCCTATCTTAACATGTTAAAGTTGTCCTGAACCATCTTAATTTTTGCAGCAAACTTCAAAAATTCACTGTAATTTACTTGAATCTTAGAAAATTACACCCTTTGTTTTAAAATCCATATTTTAATCCCTTCTACCGGCTCATGAATTTTTGTGGCCAAATTCCATCGATAGTGTAGTTTTTAGATTGCCTCGATTTGCATGCCAACCTAAAAAATTATGAGAATTTCCAAATGACCTCCGATTCTAAAAAATTCTTTCACCATTGGACTCAATATAATTTTTGAGCTTCAGGTTCCACTATTTTTGGGTCTGTCCTGGCACATCCTCAGTTAATTCTAGCTCAAAAAATTTTTGTTGCCTCAAGGGTTAGCTTCCAGTTGGAAATGAATTGTTGGTTCTGCTAAATTTTTTAATTTTGTTCTTTTTATCAAATTAATACCCCTTAATGTTTCATGACCAGTGTCGCTACCTCGATCTACATACAAGTGACACAACATACCAGGTGCTCTTCTCAGACCTTATGGCACTGTTCATGGAGCCTCAAAATATGAGCATTACATTTCTTCCCCTCTTAAAAAAATTCATCCTCGCAATTACCTGAAGTAAAATAAAGTAGGGTATTGATCTCTCATTTGCTCATTTGGCTCTCAGGTAACTTTCACTATATTTTTATACCTTCACAACACTCTACCAGTGATATAGACTCATCTTTGTAACTATCTCGTTTCACTAGCCATACTCTACACTATTTCTTCATCTTAACTTATATCCAACTGTACCTCAATAGCAATGATCGAAGTCACATATAACATATCCAATCTATACCTCCTAAGTATAAAAACATAAAAAAAAATTGTGTTTTGTTGTAGCTCAGGTGGTAGTATAAGCATATATGTTAGAGGTCCGACCCTATCAATACTCTCTTAGGGTTTGATAACTCGGGACTCAATTACCCTCTTCCCTAAACCTCTGCACCTGTTTCCTTGGAAAAGAACCTTCATAACACTTTTTTCACTATCTAAATATTCAGTAGCTCTCTACTTTAAGTCAGCACGTGATTCTTGTCTGACCATACTGCTTCCAGTCTTTTTCCTAAGTAATTTCACTCTTTCTTCAGTGTCTTTAATCAAATCTATACTAGAGATTTTCTCTCTCCACCTAATTCCAATATAAAGGAATCCTGCATCGTCTACCATACGATGCCTTATATAGGTCCATTCCCAAATTAAAC
>CANXYI012262112.1:0-13451 GCA_948208565.1 Hura crepitans | reverse complement strand
TAGGTGGTATGTCAAAGGATTTTCAATGATTGCTACTCCTATGACACTTCTTTTGAGGAAAAATGTTAAATTTGTGTGAGGCAATAAATGTTAGGGAAGTTTTGATAAATTAAAAGCTATATTAATAAAAGCTCCTATTCCCACAAAATCAAAGTCGAGGAATAACTTTTTAATTCAAAGCGATGCTTCTCACAATAGGCTTAAGTGTGTATTGATGTAGGATGGCAAGGTAGTGGCTTATGTTTCTAGGTAACTAAAGCCACATGAGAGGAATTATTTGATCCATGATCTATAATTGGCTATGATTGTTTTTATCTTAAAAGTATAGAGGCATTATCGTTATAGTGAGAAATGTTATGTGTACATATACCGTAATTGTCTAAAATACCTATCTACCCAAAATGAGTTAAACTTGGACAATAAAGTTGGATGAAATTTATATGGGATTATGATTATTTGATTGACTATCATCTAGGCAAAAGCAAATATGGTAGCAAATGATTTAAGCTAAAAATTTTTATTTGCTATGAAAGCAATGGATGTTCAGATGAAGTACTTAGATGATAAAGCCTTACTAGTGGAATTACAAATAATGCCTAGCCTAATTCAACAAGTAAAGGAGGCTTAAAATAATGATTAGTAACTCATGCATATAATGAGTTTGATCAAAGAGGGGAACATTTTTGAACATGATATGAAAGCATGTTAGTATTTATATAACCATGATCAATTATGCATGCCAAATTTGGAAAACATTAAGAATAGATCTTATATGAAGCATATAGTTCTCCATATGACATAAACCTTAAGAGCATAAAGATATATCTTGATTTGAAACCTTATTATTGGTGTCTTGGAATGAAAAAAAGATGTAGCTAAGTATGTACCTAAATGTTTTACCTATCAACAAATGAAAGTGGAGCACTAAGTTCCTTCTAGATTGTTCCATCCTATAGAAATACCATAGTGGA
This sequence comes from Hura crepitans, assembly GCA_948208565.1. Classification (NCBI taxonomy): domain Eukaryota; kingdom Viridiplantae; phylum Streptophyta; class Magnoliopsida; order Malpighiales; family Euphorbiaceae; genus Hura; species Hura crepitans. The sequence continues at coordinate 12,480 of CANXYI012262112.1, read as the reverse complement.
AATAAGAGAGAGTAATTATAGACTTTATGGATGTGTTACCCATGACAAGGAATAAATGTATTGCATTATGGGTAATTATTGATAGATTGACGAAAACAACACATTTCATGCTAGTGAGAATGGATTACTCTTTACGAAAGCTTACACAACTATACATTGATGAGATTGTGAGGCTACATAGAGTGACAGTTTATATTATATTAGATAAAGACACAAGGATTACATCTAGGTTTTGGAAGAAACTACATAATGCCTTAGGTACTCAGCTCACATTCAATAAGGCATTCTAACCACAAATATGTGGCCAATCCTAATAGGTTATTCAAGTACTAAAAGATATGTTAAACTATTATGCCATTAAATATATAGGTAATTTGGATTAATACCTATCATTAGTGGAATCAACATATAATAATAGCAACTAAGTGAGTTTAAGAATGGCACCCTATAAAGCTTTATATGGAAGTGTAAAACTCTATTGTGTTGGAATGAACTGGGTTAGAATAGATTAATGTGACCGAACATAATCAGGGGTGTAGAGGAAAAAGTCAAGATCATTAGAGATAGATAAAAAGTAGTAGCTAATAGGCAGATATCGTATAGGGATCTAAAGAGGAAACCAATTGAATATGTAGTAGGGACTAAGGTTTTCCTTAAGGTATTAGCTTGGAAAAAGGTACTTTACTTTGGAAAGAGAATTTAAGTCCGAGATTAATTAGTCCATATAAAGTAATTAAATGCATGGGACTAGTGGCTTATCAACTAGTATTGCCCCCTAAACTGAAATAGACTTTTGATGTTTTTCATGTCTCTATTATAAGGAAATATAGATTCCATCCCACAATGTGTTATAAAAAAAAGAGATAAAAGTGCAACTAGATCATTCATATGAAGAAACATTGGTTTAGATTTTGGCACACAAGGTGAAAGAATTATGCAACAAAGTAGTGCCATTGATGAAGGTGCTTTGGAAGCATCATAACTCATAAGAGGTGAACTAAGAAAATAAGAAATAGGTAAGGCACAGTATCCACATCTATTTAAACTAGGTAAATTTTAAATTTCTTTTATGTGGGGAAGGAAATGTAATACTTAAAAATCCCAATTTTATGAATAGTATTTCTTGAGAATTAAGTCACACTACGATGATCGAGAGGATGTATTAATCATAAAAAAATAATGGGTGAAATTAGAAACGAAAATAAAGACATTAGGGTGATTAAAGGTGCAATTAAAATTTTTTTTATCATTATTTTGTGAATAGCGACCTAATTTAAGTCGAATGATATAATATTCTAGATGTGCTCAAAAGGACCCAAAAATAGCATGTCTTAAAGGTTAAAATTTTGTAGATAGTCTAATGGTGATGAAATTAGAATTTTCTAACATCGATAAGCATTTTATTTAAATTCATTAAAAATGCAATTAATTAATTAAGTGAGTTATGGTTTTAGGCATGAAATTTTAAGGGCTTCTAAATTAGGAAATTCATGAATCTTTTATACTTAAAGGGGGAATTTATGAGGCCTAAAATTTTAAAAGCATATTTTTAAAGCTTTGTAACTAAATAAAATTAATCTCCATTGTTTGATAGCCACATGGTGAAATCATGGCCATTGAAGGACTTAATATAAAAGGTGGATTTATGTGTGCGTGTTGTAGTGAATCACTAAAGTCACCTTCTTCCTCCACTATAAGAAGCTGACGCCACCCTCCCACTCTCTCTGCTTTATTTTTTTTCTTCATTTCTACATTTCTCAATCCAAGCTCTACTTTACACATAAAAATTAATCCTTATCACTCTTAAAGCTTTAATTTGGTGTCAATTTTACAAGAAGAAGATGAATTTGGTGAAAAAGAAGGGTTTAAAAGTTTAGGGTTTTGAACCTCTACATTTAGGTAAGCATATTTTTGTAGACCTAATATTGTTTGAGGTAACTAAGCATGCTTAGTTTAATGGTTTTAGAGTTATTTTCAAGTTTAGTGTATTATAAAATTTTCTATGAATTTTGGTAACTAAAATCCTATTATGCTTCTAGACAAAGTGGAGGATAACTAAAAAAAGGGAAAGGAGAAGGCTTGAAGTGCCTCTTATAAAGTCAAATAATCAATTTGTAAGTGTATTCTACAAAATATGTTTGAACTTTTTTCATCTTATGCATTTTCAAGTTTATGTGTATTGTGTCCACTTTGTTAGTTTAAGGATTTAGATTACCCTAAAATGGTAAAATTGGAGGATTAGGGTTTAAGGTATTTTAAATGGATGGAATAAATAAAAAATGGGTTAAAATTGAATTAAATGATAAATATTCCTTATTTGTTGAATGGTATGGTTAAAAGGGGTATTATCATAATTAATGGACTTAAAGTTAAAATGGGTATAATTAAGGTGTATTAAAGTTGATTGTAATGGTATATTACTATTTAGAGATAAAGAGTCAAAAATGTGAAGGGTATTATAAGTCGTATGTATGAGGTATGTGTATGTCTATATGTAATGCATAATGTAACTTATAATATGCATTGGCATAATGATAATTTGAGCTATATTAGTTAAGCCATAAAATGAATGGTATGATCCGAGTACCTATGTTTTATATGAAGAGGTAATGTTTTGTGATGAATTAATGTTGTAAAAGATGATAAATGCATGTTACCATGAAATGGTCAATTGCAAAGTAATAGAAATGTGTAACCAAATGATCATAAGAATTGATATAGACATGTAATAATGTATATGTCGATAGCCCATATGTGTTAGACAACCCACTAGATTGGTTGACCATTAAGTAGAGAGGTAGTAGCTACTTGGGCACTTCAGTGTCATTTCTATATAGGTGTGGCTAGATGTAAAGTCCATGAGGGTCGCCGCACACCTTTATGTTATACTTTGTTGATATGTTATTTTCATGATGGTGCAACTGCTGTGATGTCTAGTAAGGCCACTACACAATTTCATGCGAGTGCAGCTACCATCAAGTCCTATAAGGTCACTATACATTTTTTTCATGCTAGTGTAGTGGCCATGAGGTTCAGTAGGGCTAATACACACTTTCGTGCTAGTGCAGTAAGCATAAGGTCTAATATGCATACCACTACACATGATGATCCCAATATCTAGTATTAGGATTTGTTCAGTTAGATATAGGCTAAGTAAAGGGTCAACACACATTATGTAAAATAATGGAAAATAAGCATGGAAATGAATTAAGAAGATAAATATCATAGATGAAACTAATGTAATGTAATATGGATGTATAACCTAATAAGCATGACATAATGAGTGTATACTTCATGTTATATTTTTGTGTTGTATTGCATGCTTATTATGATTATATGTGCGAGTGTAAACATATTTTATTGAATACACCATTAAGCTTTATACTTTGTGTATTGTGTATTAGATATGTAGGATGTAGATAGTCAACACCGATCGAATCTGAAAGAAGTATTGTAGCAGACCTAGCCACTGTTATTTTGGTATACTTTTGCATCTTTTTGTGTGATGTATATAAATATAGATGGAACTTATATGTAGATAGTGAAATGAGTTTTTTTATCGCATGTAAATAATTTACATGTGTCTAGTTTGAGTACATAAAATTAATATGACAAATGTTGATACAACTATGACATGTATGTTTTTAGTGATGGTACAATAGGTATGATTGACATGAGGGGTTTAACTATGATGATGTTGATTGGGATGTGTTGTGAGGATTAGAACAATCCAGAATGGTGAAGTGAGATTGGGATTTACTATAAAAGTGTTATTTTATGTGGATTTTATTTTGGGAAATGACACTAAGCAATTGTTATGCTATATGATTTTTGTTATAGCTAGATAATTTTTTTACGTGCATGTGTATGTGATGCATTATGTATCTAAATATGGGCTTAGAATATCTCATGATTACCACATGTAACACCCCCGACCTATTTCTACAGGAATAGGCAAGGTGTGATACTTCCTGTGAGGTCACCCATCCTTGGATTTCCTCAGGGGCCTTTCGTTTAACTTTTACCCAAGTTTGACTAACTTTGTCCTAGACTACCCATTTTGCCCTTCAGATTATTTATCCTTTTATTACTACCTATTTTGGTATGCTAAAACCCCAAATTGAGATGACTAAACATTCATAGACAATTGGGCAACATAATGGCTACCTAAGTGAAAAATCCCAAATTAACTTGTAAGAAAATCACTTCTAAAGACATTTCACCGTCATTCCTCATCTCTAGACCCTTTTGGTCCTCCCAATCAACATCATATAGCATCACACATATCATAGAGCACAGGGTTTCAAACCCATCAACACATAGATATAAATAGGCAGATTTACATTAATAGACAAAACTTTACATATATATCAAGTTATCATTATCAGTTCTAATACATAGCCCATAACCCATGCTATCCTAATATACATGAGTGCATACTACAATTAGTCAAAAATAAAAGCAAAATATACGTAAAAAACTTAGAGATAGGTACACTGGGGTCGCCTGAAGCTGGTCATCTCTCAAGCTATAACCTGCGCATCAAAACTTCAACACACTAAGTATAAAACTTAAAGGTGGAATAGACCAAATATAATATGTCATCAACATGCATGCATGTAACTTGTAACACCCAACACATGGCAATTATCTTATTCTTCTAAGTCCAGTTTATTATTAAGTTCAGATTACTTATTTATTTCTCAGTAAAGTTTATTATGGTGTAGGCCCATGATAGACAAACAGCACTTTAAAACACTGGATAATGGGAACTATCTTGTGTAGTGGCCTATATTTTAGACCTCGATAGCTGCACCTACCTTGCTCAATAGCAGGGATCAATTTATAGACCTCCCAATACTTGACTGGCAGATAGCATGAATCAGTCCGTAAACCTCCCATTATCTGCAAATGTGATAGCAAGGATTAACCCTATGGACCTCCTAATACCTTAAGTGACATCAACAACAATCACAAGTTGATAGCTGGGATCAGCTGCGTGGGACCTCCCAATATCCATAGACATCAAATGGGCAGTAGGGATCAGCCTAGGTGGACCTCCTAATACTGTAATGTGCAAGGTTCATCTCAAAACCTTAGCAACTGCACCTGCCACATCTAACACATAGTAATGGCCCTAGAAGGACCAAACTACCTAGTAGCTGCTAACTCCCTAGTTGATCAATCAACCTATCTAATGGGTGTCTAACTGATGGACCAATTAATAGATTAGATTGTAACTCTTATTATTATTTATTCTGAAGTCTATTATGTCCCTAAGTGACATGCCATATCATGTTGCACACCAAATGACACTTTTTACCTATCGTCGAAATGTTACTAGTCATATGGTAATTTTACGAGACTGACACTATTCATTTAGTCAATTTTATATGTAATGCATTCTATAACTCAAGCCATTCTTATTCTAATATCCATCCCTTTTCCATATGTCCATTCAAAAGCCATATTCATGCCATAAGATACATGTTCATGCCATATTACAAGTTGTTATACCCTTATACCATTAAGTTACTAATTCACCACAATTTAATACCACATATATTACTATTAATGTTCATTCCTAACTATGGTTTCTTTACTTCATAACCTTGCCATTTCCTCACATAATATATCATCCACATCATTACACATGCCATAACCTATTATACACACCATTTGGCCTAGACATGCACACACCTATCCATGTGAATTTTTTCCAAATTTAACATGCCAAACCTATTATTTTAATGCCATTAATATTGTCCTAACACCATTTTACATTATCACTATGCATACACCAAAATCAAGCATTTTCATACAACATACACACACTTAATCACAATAAACACATAAGCATATTAAATTTGAGTCTATTCCACATATCTAAAGTGTGAAAACACCCTTTTCCCCCACCACTTTAAGGCTTGAGGACTTACTTTCCATCACTTGAGTCCTTAGAACCTAAACATACAATATTTCCTCTTAGAAAAATTCTCAAAAATTATCTATAGCTCTAAATTAAAATCTAAAAATATAGTTATTCTTAGAATGCCTTAATCTACCTACATCAAAAATAAAAAATGGGTTAGGGACACTTCTACAAGAAAATGTCACTATTCACCCAAGTGACAAATCTCCCGATCTAAGCTCATTTTCTAAATTTTGTTACATGAATTAGAATCTACAGACTATGGAAGGTTGAATTCATATAAATTTTATATGGTTTAGAATAGAGAGGAGAGAGAAAATTATAAAAAAAGTGAGGGATGAGAGAGAAATGGCATCAGCTTTAGGGTTTTCTCTAGGTTAAAGATGAAGTATTAGCATATGTGAGTCTTTCACATGTGTAACCCCTTGTATAGAGGTAGGTGGCTACCTTGGATTGGGACACGTGGCAGTCTAATGGCTAATATTCACCCCATGTCATTTTTGGATTCAAAAATTCATAGAAAAATCTTTGGACCTCTAAAAAAATCTCATTTTCATTATAAAAATCCTCGATTAGTATAGATAAGGCCTACATAAAATTTCAAGTCAAAATTCAATAGTTGATTTTTTTACACTAATAACCCATCAGAATAAAATATTTAAAAAAATATCTATCGACCTTAGACAATTAAAATACCTTCTCCATCATACTTATTAGAATCTTTGAGGTTTAAGGTATGGTATTTTTGAGTCTGTCTGAGCATATCTCGAGGCTATCTCGGCATAAACTCGTTTTATCTCTTCATACACTAGTTCTCGACCCGAATGATTTATTGGTTCTATTAAAATTTTAAATTCATTTGTTTTACCCATTTTTAGGCCTATCAAAGTTTTATGACAAATACACCCCTTGTTAGACTCATAGTGATGCCTCGCACCGTAGGGAACATCACTCGGGGCTAGAAGATAATGTTCATAAAACTTTGAATTATGGGCTTTACAATCATTCCCCTCTTAAGAAATTTTATCCTTGAAATTACCTGTATCAAAAAGGTGAGAATATTGCATCCACATCTGCTTCTCACTTTCCCACGTCACCTTAATCATGTTGTGGTGCCTTCATAACACCTTCACTAGGGGGATTATCTTATTTCTTAACTGCTTCACCTTCTTTGCTAGGATCTGTAATGGTTCTTCCTCATACATCAAGTTTGGCTGTACTTGGATCTCCTCTATAGCTATCATGTGCAATGGATCTGATTGGTATTGCCTTAGTATCAAAACATGAAAGACATATATCTGCTATAACTCAAGTGGCATGGTAAGCCTATATGTCAAAGGACCCACTCTTTCTGTAATCTCAGAGGGCCTAATAAATCTTAGACTAAGCTTTCCCTTCTTACTAAACCGGAGTATCTTCTTCCATAATGATACTTTTAAGAACACCCGTTCTCCAACTTCATACTCAATATCTCTTCCTCTCAAGTCTATATAGGACTTCTGTCGATTTGAAGTAGCTTTTAAGCTTTCCTTGATAACCATAACTTTTTCCTCAGCATTTGAATCTAATCAGACCCAACTATCTTGCTTTCTTCCATTTGTCTCAAACAAAAAGGAGTCTTGCACTGGCGACTATATAAGGCTTCATACGATGCCATACCTAAGCTGGCCTGATGGCTGTTGTTGTATACAAGTTTAGCTAATGCTAGATACTGATCCCAATTACCTTTAAATTCTATAGCATAACTATGCAACATGTCTTCTAACACCTATATTACTCTCTCTGATTGGCCATCTGTTTGAGGTTAGAATGTTGTACTGTATGTTAATCGAGTAACCAAGGCTTCCTATAGTTTCTTCTAAAATCTAGAGGTGAAGCTTAGGTTTTGATCTAAAATTATGGCTATTGGTACTCCATGTAATTGCATAATCTCCTTAATATACAATCTGGCCAACTTCTCTAAGGAATATTCTATCCGTATAGGTGTGAAGTCGGCTGCCTTCATTAGCTGGTCCACGATCAAGCAAATGGCATCACACTTGCTTCTAGTTAATGGTAATCCCATGACAAAGTCCATGGTGATCTTCTCCCATTTCAATTCTAAAATTGCAATCAGGTGTAGCAATCTAAAAGGAACCTGGTGTTTCGCCTTCACTTGCTAATAAGTCAAGCAATGAGCCATATATTTCACTACCTCTCACTTTATTCCTAACCACCAATAGTGAGGCTTTAACCCAAGGTACATCTTTGTACTTCCTGTGTGTATAAAGTAGGGAGCTTTGTAAGCCTCCTTCAAAATCTGTAATCTCAATTTATCCACATTAGGTACACACAACCTGCTCTGGTAGTATAGGCTTCCATCATTATCTAGCTCAAAGCCTATTGCCTTCCCCTCTTTGACTTTACTCACAGTTATACCATTTAAGTATCCTTTAACTGAGCCTTCTTTACTTGCTGCCTAAAGTCAGCTTTGATTTGTAATTTAGCCAATACTGCAGCTTCCACTATCTATTCCACTCTAGCATGTATCAACTTCAAGGTTGCTATTAGCTTCCCACTCAAAGCATATACAACTACGTTCACCTTCCCTGGATGATAGTCAATCAAGCAATTATAGTCTTTGATCAATTCTATCCATTGTTGTTGTCTCAAATTCCACTCTTTTTATGTAGGCAAATACTTTACGCTCTTATAATCTATATAGATGTAGCACTTCTCTCTATACAGGTAATGTCTCTACACCTTCAAAGCAAAAACAATTGCAGCAAGTTCCAAATCATGTGTAGGGTAATTCCTCTCATGAGCCTTTAACTGTCTAGAGGCGTAAGCAATCACTTTTCCTTCCTATATCAACATACAACCTAGACTTTTATATGAAGCATCACTATAGATCATAAACTCCTTACCTTGTTCTGGCTGAGTTAGGATAGGAGCTTCTATTAGCATCCATTTTAATCTATCAAAACTTACCTGGCACTTGTCATCCCATTCAAACTTCACATCTTTCCTTGTCAATCTTGTCAGTGGAGCAGCAATTATCAAGAAACCTTTCACGAATCTCTGATAGTAACCTGCCAATCCTAAGAAGCTTCGGATCTCAATCACATTCCTAGGAGGATTCTACTCTAATACCACTTTAACCTTACTCGAGTCCACTTAAAACCATTAGCTAAGGCAATGTGACCTAAGAATGCCACTTCTTCTAACTAGAACATGTCTGTAATACAATGTAAAGGTGTTGTTCATGTTCCTCCTAAGTTCTGGAATACACCAAAATGTCATCAATGAATACAACTATGAATTGATCCAAATATGGCTTAAAAATTCTATTCAACAAATCCATGAAGGCTGCCGGAGCATTAATGAGCCTAAATGGCATCACTGAGAACTCATAATGCCCGTAACGTGTCCTAAAAGCAGTCATAGGGATATCACTTTACTTGAACTGTAACTGATAGTACCTTGACCTTAAATCAATCTTAAAAAAGACACTAGCACCTCATAACTAATCAAACAGATCATCGATCCTAGGCAATGGGTACTTGTTCTTAACTGTCACCTTATTTAGTTGCCTATAATCGATACATAATGGAAGTGATTCTTTCTTCTTCACAAATAATACAGGAGCTCCCCAAAGAGACACACTAGGCATAATGAAGCCTTTTATCTGGTAACTCCTGCAACTACACTTTCAATTCTTTCAGTTCTACTAGGGTCATCCTATAAGGAGTAACCAATATAAAGTTCACACCAGGGTAAGTCTCAATCTCAAAGTCTAACTCTTGATGCGGTGACAATCCTAACAACTCATCTGGAACACACTTTAGGAAATTTAGACATAATAGTTATCTGATCCAAGCTAGGGGTCTATACACTAGTATCTATGATAGAGGCTAAGAAAGCTTCACATCCCTTTCGGATGAGTCTCCTAGCTATTATAATAGAAATCACATTATGCAAGGAGTCTCTATTAGCCACAACAATCTCCTCTTGCCTATCTAGGGTTCTAAGACTCAACGTCTTCTTCTCACAATTAAAAACTACTCAGTGCTCTAATAGGCAGTCCATACCTAGTATGACATCAAACTCATAGAAGGGTAACTCTATCAAATCTGTTGGGAAAGTCTGATCATGAATCATCAGAGGACAGTGTCTATAAATAGTGTTCACTATACCACTCTAACCTATTAGGTTGCTCACTTGAATATCTAAATCTATAGGTTCTAGTTTAAGGCCTCTATCTCTAGCTTGCATAGTGTATATGTATGAGTGTGTGGATCTAAGATCTATCTAAGCTAGTATAGAAGCATTAAGTAGAGAAAATATACCAGCTATGATGTCCGGAGCCTTCACTTTCTCCCGGGCACAAATAGCATATTGTTATGCTGGAGCTCTCACTTCAACTCTACCCCTCTGGCTAGTGGTAGCTTGCTCTTGTCTCAGTTACCTCGGAGTTCTACCTACTGCAGCTGCAACTAAAGCCTGTGTCTAAATTGCCTTTGTTGGCCTTTGAGGGCACTCCCTCTGGTAATAGTCTCAAGCTCCATGAATAAAACATTCACCCCTTCTGTATTGCCAACACTGGCCCTAATGCTTCCTCTGGCAGCTTCCAAAAGTAGGTGGTACACTCTTAGTAGTTGACACGGTTGCACTGGAAGCCTACTATGATGGAAGTGGTCAAGGTTTAAAAGAATACCCCTGAATAGTCCTCTGTGAAGGGGCTTGCCTTTACGATTGATGGCTCTACTACCTCTAGGATTGCTGACCTTATTGAAACTCCTCAGCTTCTTGCTCCTACCTGGAGCTAAATTGGTCTAGCCTACTATGAAAGGCCTCTTCCTCTAAAACAATTCCCTCTTTTCCTACAACATTTCTTCCATATCATAGGCTGCTATAACCAACTTAGAGAAATCCCTAATTTTAGGGTTGAGATCTGCATTCTGATCTCTACATTGAGGCCCTTTTTGAACCTCTTACACTTCTCGTCATCATCCGATAAGAACTCAGTTGCATACCAGTTTAGACAATCAAATTCTTTCTCGTACTTTGAAATTGACCTCCTACCTCAGTTCAAGTTGAAGAACTCGTCTCCTTTTATCTCTGTATGAATAAGGAATGTATCTCTTCTTAAACTCTTTCAAGAAGAACTCCCAAGTTAACTTGGTTGTGGTCTTTCTCCTTTTCAGCCTTTCCCACTAGTAATAAGCTTCTTCTTGAAGTAGAGATTAGCACATTTTAGGCGTTTGCCCTTAAGACACTCTAGTTCCTCCAATATCCAAGTGGTCTGCTCTAGCCAATATTTTGCTTTTGTTGGATCATCCTCCCTAGAAATAAGGAAATCCATAGCTTCTATCTTTCTAACTTTCTCTAAATATGTCTTCTGTGGGGCTGAAGGAGCTAAGGGAGCAACAACAATTAGAATTAGAGCTAGTGCTGGTGTTGGGGCTACAGTGTGTCTCAGCAAATCTACAATCTGCTGTAGCACTGCGGGTGAGGACTGTACTTGAGGCTATGGTGGTAGCTAGTGGGCAACATCACTTGGTTTTGGAGTGGCTACACTCACCTCTGGTCCATGTGTAGTGGTCAGGGCACGACTAGCCACCTCTTCCCCTCGCTCGAGTGTGGTCCACTCACTCATCGTCCTAAACTATACCAAATATAATCATCAGCATTAGACAGTGTAGCTTGACTCAAAATAACATCCTAGACTCATGTATTCTTGTATAAGATGCCTCTTCCATCTTAGACCCATTTTTACCTGAAACAGGCAAGGTAGGCCACTTCCTACTGAGGTCACTCATCTTTTGATTTCCCCATGGGCCTTTCATTTAACTTTTACCTAAGTTTGACCAACTTTTAACTAAATATGCCCTTATTCCCTTCTAATTATTTATCCCCTTATTACTGCTTATGTTAGTCCATTAAAACTCCAATTTGACCTTATCAGACAATTACAGAAAATCGGATAGCATAACAGCTACTCGAGTAATACACTATAAATAAACCTATAGCAAAAAACACTTCTAAATTTCTGCTTCAACACATCCCTATTCTGGATCCTCTGGTCTTCTAGATCAAAACAATCATTAGCAATATACACAAGTCATAGATCATAGGGTCATAGACCTATCAGCACATAAGCATGCATAAACAGATTTATATTACAATGCAAAATTGTATATACAGATCAGTTTCAGTTGAATAGACACCTCATAACCCATAACATCTTTATATACATGAGTGCATCTATACAAGACTCAAAAAGAAAAACAAAAGGTACCAAAGGACTCGATAGTAGTTACACTGATGATGTCTGATGTCGATCGTCACTCGTGTTATAGCCTACGCATTAGAACACCAACACGATAAGTATGAAACTCAGTAGTGGAATAAGCCAAATAAAATATGTCTACCATGCATACAAGCAACATGCAGCAATCAGTGTACAACATATTCATTCTAACTCTTCTAAGTCCAGTGTACTTTTATATAATGTTATTCAAATATATTATTAGTCTAGTTTATTATTATTACAAGCCCATAATAGA
>CANXYI012261807.1:0-24316 GCA_948208565.1 Hura crepitans | reverse complement strand
ACACATAAAGCAAGGTTGGTAGCAAAAGGCTATCACTAAAAGGCAAGGAATTGACTATGATGAAACCTTTTCATTAGTAGCCATGCTTAAATCAATTAGGATTTTGCTTGCTATTGTAGCTCATTATGACTATGACATTTGGCAAAAGGATGTGAAGATAGCTTTCCTTAATAGAACTCAATGAGAGGTGTATATGACATAGCCTGAGGGATTTGTATCCATAGATAGTAGTAAGCTATGCAAGCTTCAAAAATCCATTTATGGATTGAAGCAAGCATTTAGGAGCTAGAACATCTAATTTGATGAGACAATCAAAGAGTTTTATTTCTTAAAAAATCTAGATGAGCCATATGTTTACAAGAAGGTTAGTGAGAGTGTAGTTATTTTCCTAGTATAGTATGTTAATGCCATACTGCTTATGGGAAATAATGCCTTAACCCTTTAATTAATCAAAATTTGGCTATCAAAGAAATTCTTCATGAAAGACCTTGGTAAAGCAACTTATATATTAGAGATAAGGCTTTATAGAGATAGATCCAAGATGTTAATAGGACTTTCACAATCTATATACATAGATAAAATGCTAAAGAGGTTTAACATAGATCTCTCAAAGAGAGGGTTTATTCTTATGCTTTATGGAAAAACCCTTTCTAAGTCTATGTTTCTATAGACACAAAAGGAGAGGGAACGCATGAGCAGGATCCTATATGCTCAACTATAGGATCTATCATGTAGGCTATGTTATGTACTTGATCTGATGTTGCATTTACTCTGAGTGTCACGAGTAGATACCGATCTGAGTATGGAGAGGAAAATTAGGTGGTTGTCAAGAATATCCTTAAATATTTGAGAATGACTAAGAATGTATTCTTGGTATATGCAGAAGGGGATTTGAAAGTTATATAGTATACTAATGCCAACTTTTAGTATGATAAAGTCGATTGCAAATCCCAATCAGTTTATGTATTCATATTTACGGGATGTGTAATTAGTGGGAAGAGTTCTAAATAAGATAGAACTATAGAAGTAGAGTACATTGTAGCTTTCGATGTAGCTAAGGAAGTTTATTATTGAACTAGGAATGGTGCCCTCTATTGTTGACCTAGTACTTCTATAATATGACATCTATAGAGCCATTACAAAGGCAAAGGAACCATGATCTTATTAATGATCCAAACATGTTCTCAAACACTACCATCTAATCCGAGAGACAGTTAGTAGGCAGGATGTAAAGATTAAGAGAGTCCCTATAGATCAAAATACTTCTAATCCTTTCACTAAGGCACTAACCCAAAATAAGTTTGTTCTCTATGTAAATAATATGAGTATTAGATACATTATTGATTGGCTCAAAGGCAAATGGGAGATTGTTAGTTTTATTCTTTAGAGCATGTGTGTAATAGGGATATTTTGTGTATGTTCATTTATAATAAAAGGCATTCTTTATTACATAAATGCTTATGATTAATTCATTTATTTAATATATATCTTAAACTTTGTAATGAGTCCCTAGTTTTATTTCACAGTGTAAAGGAAATCATGAAGAGTTCATGATGTGAGATTCCTATTACTTGGAAATGTGAAATACCAAAACTATTTTAACAACTTGAAAATCTTGATTTTTATGAATAGTGCTTTCCTAAGATAAATAGTGCTCTTAAGACTGAAGATTCACTAAATGGCTTGAGTGAAACTACATGTCATATAATAATTTTGGCAAAGTTTGATAGTAATTAGAAGTCATTTAGTTGGTTATGAATGCAAAGTTTTTACAGTAGTGTCTTATGAATAGTACCGAGAGAAAGCTAAACCATAAAAATATTTCTTTTGTGCTCAAAATGACTCATGATTAATACAAACTGACATAAAAAATTTCTAATTAGCCTATTAGCACTCAAATTGGAATTTTTAAAGGTTAGGAAATATTATTAAGAAAATCAGGTATTATGGAAAGTAGTGATTTTTAGTCGATTTTTCTCAATTTTTGAGCTCCTATTTTTATAGGGTTATGAGGCCTAATTTAAATGAATTTTTAAATGTCTAATTGAGATTAAATTAAGTTTAAAAGAGAAGGAAAAAATGGATGAAAGAGAGGAGAAAAAAAAATCTAATTGACTTTTTTCAAAAGTTCAAATATGGTCAAATTTCCTTATTTTGGTATAACCTTCTTCTCCTCTTCTCCTTCCTCAAACCGATGGCACCCATGGAAAAATTCCTCCATGGTTAAATCTTCATCCTTCTATTTAACACTAGTTTGGTTTGATTAAAAGATTTTTAGGTGCCTCCATGACCTCTAGACCCTATTTTGAGCAAAAAAATTCGAAGAAAACTAGAAGAATTGCTTGATTTTTAAGCTCAACGAATATTGACCAATCTTAATTTAGGTAAGATTTTTTAAAACTTGATATTTTTCCTATGTTCCTCAAGCACCCAAGAGCATTTCTATCATCTTGGTTATCATTTTTTGAGCATCGTATGATTTTCTATGATTTTTATAAAATCTCTCATATTATGTGAATAAGGTTCTCCAAGAAAAATTAAGATAATGGAAAAGCTAAGGTGTAGGTTGTCCTTGGGGTTGTATTACAATCATTTATATATATGAAATTAAATTAAAATGTGAAAATTCTCTATGCCCTAAGTTTTACATAATATGTGTATGTATGTATTTATATATGTAAAAATGTTATTAATGCCATGTTATGAGGATTGATGACTTCAATTATGCAAAATGGCATTTGGGATTTATGGTCATGCATTTATAATGCTTTAGATATATATGATATTAGGGAAAAGACATGTATGTATGGTATTTCATGATGGATGAATGGCTATATAGGTGCATAAATGTGCGTATGTTTGTTAATACATGCTTGTGATGTAGATTAATGTATATTATATAAAATTAAGTTCTAAAGTGTTTTATGATGAAAATATTACTTTTTCCTGTGCCATAATCCTTATAGCCAAATGGCCATGTAGGCTTGATAGTGTATGCATGTGTGTTATGACATAATACATATAAATGGTTTCAAACATGGTTAATCACATGTTAGATACATGATAGTGCATATTCATTAATTGGAATATATAAGGAATTCAAAGAGGATTTTTATGCCTTATTGATACATTAAGCATATGTATGGATTATACACATTTTATATGAAATATTGGATGTACATGGAGTTATTTATGACATTAATATGGGTTATTGCCTTTTAATTTCATGTGTGGCCAAATGAACCTTTAGACATGCATGTATTGGTATGCTTGAATAGTGCATATTAGTCTTATTGTATACACATGTATAGATACACATGCATGGATCGACGTGAGAGATGTAAGCATGATAATGTTACAAGCTATTAAGTTATATGCATGTATGTATGTTAGAGTATGTATATGTTGTGGATGTTATGCATGTGCATGTCCTTATGGACAATATTATTTGAGGTACAACACAAAGGTTCGGTTAATAGATATGCTCGAAAGCTTAGTGGTCAAATGGCCTTATTGGTTATCCCAAGCCTGTGTATGCTTTAAATTAAGTATTAATGGAAAATGCATTGTCACAAAGTTATTATTGATAATGAGATGGAAGTACAATGTTGGTAGTGCAATTTTAAGCATGTTATGGTAGTATTTATACATATATAGCATTGGGATATGGCTTTTGCAAAGCACAATACATGTGAACTCTAAAATAAGGAAAGTAATATAATTTCCCTAGTTAGACATTAGTTAGCTATACCAAAGTAATAATAAGCTATTCTAAGCTTTAATATGAGGGTGTAACTAAAATAAACTAGTTATAGTCCATATAAGTAACAATGTAATGCTTGACAGCTAAAGTCTTATGAATAGTGTTGTGTGGGTCCGAGTGATGTTCCCCGTGATGCGGGTCATCATTCTGAGTTCGATGACTAGCATATTGGTCATAAAACTTTGATGGGCTTGAAAATAAGGAAAACGAATAAATTAAAAATTTTAGCAGAACCAATAATTTATTTTAGACCATAAACTACCGTTTATGGAGATAAAAAGATTTTATGCTGGGATAGCCCTGAGATTGGGAATGCACTCAGATGATCTCGAAAATATCATATGCTACACCTTAAAAATTCCTCTGAGTATGATGGTAGAGGAGTTAGAATTTTCTGAGGTCAACTGGTAGTTTTTGTGAGTATTTTTATTTTGGCTATGAATAGTGCTAAAAAGTCAATAGTTGACTTTTGACCTAAAATTTTGCATGGCCCTTAGTCTCATTAATTTAGGAATTTTAAAACTACAATGAGAATTTTTGGAGTAATAGGGAATATTTTATGATTTTTTGAATTCTAAACCTTGTTAATGGTGAATAGTGATTTTTGCTCTTGAAGGAATTTTGGGCTGAAATTTTGCAAGGGCCTTAGTGGGTGTAATTAATAATTTTAGGGACTTGAATGGAAATATTTGGAAGCTTTTAGAATATTGTATGAATTTTTGCCCTAAAAAGTGACATAAAAGTGCATAAAAATTGGTTTAAAGGCCATTTGGCCCAATTAAACTGGTCCAACCAACCCCATATTCTAGATTTCTCCTAAATATAACCTAAACCATGAACCAAACCATCATCTTCAACCCTAAAACACCAAATTTGACACCTCCCCTCTCCATTTTCTCCCATTTTCTTTTCTTTCTTTCTCATAACTGCTCACCAAAATTCATAAAGAAAATTAAATAATTAGAGCCTCCATCAGAGTCAGATACAAAATCATCTAAGAAATTGAAGAAAGGAGGTAAAAATTGAGGGAAATCACACTTGAGTGAATAGTGCTCAAGTGAGGTAAACAAGCATAAATTTCATTTTTTATTTTTGATGTAGATCGTTTAGAGGTTTCTAAGAAAGGTTACATTTTTAGATTTTGATTTGGAGGTAAGATAAATTTTTAAGGAATTTTCTAAGCTTAAAAGTGCATATGTTAGGGCTAGAAAAAGGAGGAGACAGAAATCCTCAAATTGAAGCATAAAGTGGTGGAAAAAAGGGTGCTTATACACCCTTGGCATGTGGAATATTTCAATTATGTTATGCCATATTTAAATATGCATATTTGTGCATGCTTTAGTGTATGGAAGTTTGCTTCCATGTGTGTGCCTAGGTAGTTTGAGTAAATTATGCTTATAATCATGTAATTGGAAACATTTTAAGGTAACTTGTAGAAGAAATTGGTAAGAAATTATGTGTGTAAAGGGGTGTGGTGTGAGTGGTCGAATGGTGGCCTAAATTGTAGGTTATTTTGGTGTGCAATATTAATAGGCATGAAGTGATTAAATGCTAGGAAAAATGACTAAAATTATGTTATGTTAGGTGTCCAATTTGGGATCTAATTAACTATGAATAAATGGTTAAAATTGTAAGTGAATTGATGTACTTTATAATAGGCATGTGAGGTGAGAATAACTAAGAGAAATAGCCATAAGAATGAACCTTGAATAAGTTGAGGAATGAGATGCATAAAGTGAGAAAATGATCAGCTGTAGAAACTGACCAAATGAATAGTAACATTTGCGACAATGGTAAAATAGTAATTATTTGTGTAAGTTAAGTCTAGAAAGATAAATTAAGGATAAAAATTTTAAAGGTTTATGTCTAAAATGATTAATGGCCCATCAGTTAGATGCCCACTGTATGGGTTGACTGGTCAACTAGGGATGGAGCAGTTGCTAGGCAATCGGTCCCCCTAGGGCCCACTACCAAGTATTAGTTGTGGTGAGTGTAGACGCCTAGGTTTTGTCATGAACCATTACACTACAGGTTATTATTGTGGATACTGAGAGTGGTTCATAGACATGTCTCCAGTATCCACCATAGGTATTGATTGCATGATGTGTAGATGTTGGGATTAGTCCATGAACTGGTCCTTACTACCTGCTACAGGTCCTAGAATAATGGTAAGGTAGGTGTAGCTACCTAAGTCCTAAAAGTGGGCCACTACATAGGACATATCTTGTTTTCTAGTGTCTTAAAGTGTGGTCTTTTTGGTATGGGCCTATGATATAATAAATTGAACTAAATTAGCTGATACATCATCTGAATAATCGATAAGTGAATTGAAGTAATAACATAAATGAACTTGCATTAAGTTAGGATTTCTGGTTGTGTGTGTTGCATAACATGTTGCATGTCTACATGAGTGAGATAGTATAATTGATTTATTCCACCACTGAGTTTTATACACAGCGTGTTAGTGTTCGATGTATAGTTATAGACAGAGAGCAGATCAGCATTAGACACCACATCTAGTGTAACTGCCAAAGAGTTTTGGTATTTTGCTTTTCTTTTTGAGTACTATGTATAGAACTGCACTCATGTATATAGACAGTATGAGTTATGGGACACTTATATGAATGGATGTATTTAACTGAGGGTATTTACAACTGCGTATAGAAACTAAATGTCTATTATTGTATATCTGTGTACTGATAGGTCCTTGACCCTGTGTTTTTATAAATGAATGTATGTGAGGTGAAATTGATTGTTACTTGAAGGACCAGAGGGTTCAGAAGGGAAGGACTAGTTGAAAGTTATGATTAGAAGTATTTTCTTTGTAGGTTAATATGGGGTTAGGTAATAGGGCAGTCGTTATGCTGCTTGATTTTTCATAGTTGTCTGATAATGCCTGGTAGGGGTAATAATGACTTCAAATAGATAGTAATAAGAAAATAAATGTTCAGATTTAGCTTAAGGGCATGTATGGTCAAATAAGGTCAAAGGTAGTAAAAGTTAAATGAAAGGCCCCTGGGCAAATCCTAAGATGGGTGACCTCAGCGGGAAGTAACATACCTTGCCTATTTTAAGTAGAAATGGGCAAGGGGTGTTACAAACAACCTAGTAATAGATAGGTTGCTTGGTTAACTAGGGATAATAGCAGCTACTAGGGCACTTCAATGCTTTTATGTGTAAGGTCTATAGGTCCACTTTTAGTCTGACCTAGAGACTTATATTTTTTATCTGTAGATCTATATGAGTGCAGATGTCATTCAGGTCCAATAGGCCCATACACAATTTTATCTGGGTACATCTGCCGGTCAGGTCCAATAGGTCCATGATATACATATATGCTAGTGCAGTAACCATTCAAGCCCACAATATGGACTGTTGCATATCATAATACCATTACCCATAAAAGATGTAATTTTTTAATATGGGCATGATAAAATAAATAATGATATACTTGGAAGTTTAACAGTGGACTTTTTCATTAGTCATATTTATATTAAATTTGTTTGTGGGATTTGTTTACCATGTAATCACTTAGCTTATACTATGTTTAACATGACATTACACACATGCATGTTATGTATTGCATTATACATATTATGAATTGTGTATTCTTATGTAAATAAGAAGATTAGAATGCATGATAATTACATAGCTATGTTGCATGAGTTAATTCAATTTCACCACTAAGCTATTTTCTTAGCAAATCATTTTTACTAGAGAAGTGTAGGTAAGAAGGACACTTGAGTTGAAGCCTTGTGACACCTTGACTATAGAGAGGAAGCTTTGCTTTGGCTATAGTTTTGGTACAAATAGCTAAATCATAAACCATATAGATAGTAGAAGAAGCACTCATACATTGTAATAGTTAAATTATAAGCTATCTATTCTAGAATTTTAAATACATCTAATG
This sequence comes from Hura crepitans, assembly GCA_948208565.1. Classification (NCBI taxonomy): domain Eukaryota; kingdom Viridiplantae; phylum Streptophyta; class Magnoliopsida; order Malpighiales; family Euphorbiaceae; genus Hura; species Hura crepitans. Next base: position 16,643 of record CANXYI012261807.1, on the reverse strand, counting down.
CTTTTGTAATCATATTTAAGCTTTTTCATATGAATTAACTTGTATGATATCTCTTCATCAGGTTGAGATTTTAGTTTATGTTGATATGTGATCTAAAGTGATCAAAAGGATCACTGAGATGGGAAATTTGTTCAAAAATGTTTTAGAAGTGCTTTTTTATTTACAAGTTTCTATTCAAATTTTTAGATAATGCCCAATACAACCGTTATGCTACCATATTTTTGGCACGAAGATTCTCAAATTTGAATTGTAACTCAGTTTTTGAAAACTCACATTTTTACATTTTAATGATAATTAATATGATTATTTTAAATTATGTTGTATCTGTTGAGGTCAAATAACATGTTATGTGAGCACTCTTTAGTTGGGTTTAGTGAATGGTTGGCGACCGGATCGGGTAGGGGGTGTCATATTTTATTGTATTAGAGCTCTACTTTAGGCACTCCTAGGCAATATAAGAGTGTTATAGGTGTTAAATCAATACATTTCATAATTTCAGAGTACTGAAGCTTATCAAATGTTCTTATGCCTAAAGTTAAGATGAGAGTACACCATGAAGATGAAAAAGGACAAGCTTCTATATCCCTAGGTTAAGAGTTAAATTGAGTTACATCTATGTCTAGTAGTGCAGTGAGGTAAGTGTCATAAGTGGTATAGGTTTTGCCAGTATTTCTACAAGAAATGCTATAGCTTTTAAGATAAGCTATAGCAGCTACTCCTTTACCACAACCACTACCACCACATCAAGAGTCTCCTTTTACCCTTCAGAAGTCCTACCTAGAGTGGGTTAAAAAGATGTGAGCATAGGATTTTAGGGCCAAAGGTTATTAGAGCCTAGGAAGATGGAGGATTACCTAGCCTATATCGAGAAAATCATGAAATAGATATAGTGTACCTTAGAGGAGAAAGTTATTTATGCCATATCTTTATTCCAAGAAGAGGCATGCAAATGGTAGGATGACTTGACTAAGCAAATAAGTGAAGAGGATAAGATATAGGAGTTCTTCCTATCTGATTTCCATAAGAAGTACATCCCTAAAAACTATATTAATAATATAAGACAACAGTTCATAGACCTCAATTAGGGATAGTAGTCCATAGGCGAGTATGAGAGAGATTTCACTCTGCTTGGTCGATATGCCAAAGGCACAATCTCCTCTAAAGTTGAAAAGGGTAAGCATTTCAAGAAGGTCTTACATATAGACATCAAGTCACAAGTTATCCCTATGAAGATCAGGGATTTCTCCAAGCTAGTTGTAATTTGTCACACCATAGAGTGGGTGCTTAAGGAGAAATAGGAGTTTTATCAGAAGAAGAGACCTTTTGGACAGGGAGAATTAAGTACAATACGGTAGTCAAGTAAGAGATTCAAAAGGAATTAGTTCGAGGCTCCCTAATAGTTACAAAAATAACAATAGTCTCAAAAGACAGGTAAAAAATATAAGGGTAAGATTGGATAGTAGTCTCTGACTGCCAGTACACTAGGTTCTAAAGCAAAGAGTGGCAAGGTTCCTTAGTGTTCCACATGTCATAAGTGACACAAAGGCTAGTGTTGGTGGAATAAGTTAGGAGTATGCTTTAAGTGTGGTTCACTAGATTATTTCCCCAATGATTGTCTTAATAGAGTTGAGGTCAGACAGGGGTTCTATATAGGTTTCCATCAAAGGCTAGAAGGGAAATTGAGGAGATAGGCCTGAAGGGGTTCAAAAGGATAGAGTAAAATCTAGAGTTGAGGACTGAGCTCCTGCCTAATAGCATGTTATCATGGCATGGAAGGAGGTTGATGAGCTAGACATCATAGCTACTACTTTTCATCTCTTCAACTCACTTATTTTGGCCTCAATTAATTTGTGGTTTACACATTCATATATTTACACTTCACGAGCACAAGATTAAGGGTTAGATTTAGAGCTTATAGACCTAGAAGTTATTGTTAGCAATCCTTTAGGTTAGCATGTCATAGTAAACAACATTTATAAGAAGTGTCTATTATCAATACAAGGACATCAATTTTTTGCCAATCTCATCGAGCTGCCTTTTGATGAGTTTTATCTGTTCCTAGGCATGGATTTGTTATCTAAGTATCAAGCTATAATGGATTGCAAGTTAAAGTGGTTAACCCTTAAGGTTGAAGATGAGGCTAAGATTACAATTGTAGGTGAGAGGATAGACTTTCTCTCTAATGTTATCTCGACAGTGATAGCAAGTCGCCAATTAAGGAATGGTTGTCAAGCTTTCATAGCTTATGTTTATGATACTCCCAATGGAGAGTAAGATGCTAGTAACACACTAATAATGTTAATGTTTATGGATGTGTTTCTTAAAAAGTTGCTCGATTTGCCTCTAGAAAAGGAACTTGAGTTCAACATAAAGGTATAACATAGCAATACACTGATATCAATAACTCTAGTAAAGTTAAAAGAGTCAAAAATCTAGCTTCAAGAGTTTCTTGATAAAGACTTTATAAGGCCAAGTGTTTTACCTTAGGGAGAAGCAAGGTTTTTTTATGAAGATAAAGGATGGTTCTCTATGGTTGTGTGTGGATTATAGATAGTTGAACGAAGTAACTATCAAGAACAAGTATCATTTACCTTAAACTGATGATCTCTTTAATCAGCTAAAAGGGGTAAGAGTGTTCTCTAAGATTGATATGAGGTTTAGTTATTATCAACTAAGAGTGAAAAAGTATTATGTAGTGAAGACAACATTCAAAACAAGATATAGCTATTATGTGTTTTTAGTAATGCCATTTGGGCTTACTAATGCTCTAGTAGCTTTTATGGACTTAATGAATAAGGCCTTTAGACTATATCCTGTCTAGTTTGTTGTTATCTTTATTTATGATATCTTTGTTTATTCTAAGAGTAAAAAGGATTATGAGTGGCATCTAAAGGCAGTTTTATAGGTTTTGAGAGATGAGAAGCTATATGCTAAGCTTAACAAGTGTGTGTTTGGCTTAGTAACGTGTCTTTTCTTTAGCATATTGCTTCTACAGAAGGAATTTGAGTTGATCCTAGTAAGATTGAAGTAGTTATGGAGTGAAAGTCACTTAAGAGCACCACAAAAATAAGAAGTTTCCTTAGTTTGTCTAGTTATTATAGAGAGTTTGTGAAGAGGTTCACTTTGATAGTACCACCTATGTCTCACCTAATAAGGAAAGATTTTAAGCTTTTCTAGGATGGAAAATGTCAAGAGAGCTTTGAAATGCTTAAGTTGATGTCGATAGAAGCACCGATTCTAGTTCAACTATTTTTATTGAAGGACTTCATAATCTATAATGATGCTTTAAATAATAGGTTGGGTTGTGTTCTGATGCAAGAAGGCATGGTAGTTGCCTATGCTTCTAAACAGTTAAAGCCATATGAGAAGAACAACCCTACTCATGATCTGGAGTGTGTAGTGATAGTGTTTGCATTAAAGATTTAGGGATGTTATCTCTATAGAGAGAAGTGTTATATGTACATTGATCACATGAGTTTGAAGTATCTTCTAACAAAAAATGAGCTAAAATTGAGGCAGAAGCAATGGATGGAGTTGATTAAGGACTATAACTATTTGATTGACTATTATCCTGATAAAGCCAATGTTGTAGTTGATTCTCTTAGCAAGAAGTTCATGGTAGCCATGATAGCCATTAATGTCAAGCTTTAGTTTATGCTTGATAGTGCTTTTTTGGCAAAGAAACAAGTCAGGCCTAGTTTGCTTTAGCATGTTTAAGATAGTTAAAAGGATGATCATAGGTTTATAAGCATGATAAATGCCATCTAAGAGGGGAAGCCCAATGAGTATGAAATGAAGAGTGATGGTTCTCTGCATTAGCATGATAGCATATATGTTCTAAATGTTGAAAAGCTAATGAAATAGATTTTAGAAGAGGCTCACAATGCTCCTTATGTTATACATCGTAGTAGCATGAAAAATGTATCAAGAACTAAAGTTGTTATACTATTTGCCTGGTGAGAAGAGAGATGTATTAAAGTTCATGACTAAGTGCCTTGTTTGTTAGTAGGTGAAGATAGAACATCAGGTTCCATCTAGATTGCTATATCATATAGCAATTATAGAATGAAAATTGGACATAATCACTATGGACTTCAGGGTTGGGTTGCCTATGATAAAGAGCAAGTGTGATTCAATATAGGTTTTGGTAGATCATCTTTCCAAGATAGCCTATTTCATGTAGTAAGGATGGACTATTCTATAGAGAAGCCTACTGAGTTGTTCAAAGATGAGGTCATTATATTGTATGGAGTGCCATCTTCAGTGATATTAGATTGAGACCCACGATTTATGTCAATGTTTTGGAAGAAACTTTATAACGCCTTAGGTACTTGATTAAGCTTCAATATTGCATTTCATCTATAGACTGACGGGTAGTTAGAAAGAGTCATTCAACTAATCCTATGATTCTTGAGTGATTATATGTTTAGATATGTATGATGTTATGCTTATGATAAAGAATTATTATCAAGTGCTTGAGGACATGTTAAGGAGTTATTCCATTGAGTTCAAAGGTAGCTGGGATCAATATTTGGCATTAGTAGAGTTTGTATATACCAATAGCCATGGAGTAAGTTTGGGTATGGCTCCTTGTGAGGCTCTATATGGAAAGAAGTGCATAACTCCTTTATACTAGAGTGAGCTTAGTGAAACAAAACTCATGGGCCCAGATTTGATCAAGGATGCCAAAGAAAAGGTGAAGATTATTAGATACATTTTGAAAGCAACTTCTAGTAGATAGAAGTCTTAAGTTGATCTCAAAAGAAAAAATATGGAGTTTGAAGTGGGAGATAAGGTGCTTCTGAAGGTTTCACTATAGAAGAAAGTTCTACATTTTTCCATGAAAGAAAAGCTGAGTCCATGGTTTAGTAGGCTATACGAAGTGATAGAATGTGTCAGACCAATAGCCTATAGACTAGCATGCTACTTGAACTTCAGTAGATTCATGATGTCTTCCATATATCTATGTTTAGAAAATATAGATAAAATCCAACACATGTTTTAATAGTGGGAGAGATTGAGGTTAAACTAGATCTATCTTATGAAGAAGAACCGATCAGAATATTGGCTGAATAGGTCGAAGAGTTAAGAAATAAGAAAGTTCCCCTAGTACAAGTTACTTGGAAGCATCAAGGGATGTAAAAGGCATAATTGGGAAATAAAAGCACAAATGTGAGAATAGTATCCTCAGATGTTCGAACCAGGTAATGTCGAGAATGACATTTCTTTTAAAAGCGGAAGTATGTAATGACCTAAAAATCCCAAATTTTAATGAATAGTGCTTTCTCGAGATGAATAGTGATCTTAAGATTCACGATAAACTAAATGGGCCAAGTGAAAGTACTTGTCATAAAATAATTTTGGGCAAAGATTAAGACTAATTAAAAGTATTTAATTTATTAAAAATGCGAAGAAAGTTTTTAAGGGAGTGTCTTGTGAAAAGCACCGAAGGCAAAATTGAATCGTAAAAATGTTTCCTTTGTGAATAAAATGACTTAAGATTAATACAACCTACCACTTAAAAATTCTAATTAGCCTATTAGTATTGCAATTGGAATTTTTAAAGGTCGATAAGTATTTTTATGAAAATCAAGTATTATAGAAAGTAGCGATTTTAATTAGTTTTTTTTTATTTTTCAAGCTCTAATTTTTTTAGGATTATGAGGTGAAAATTAAATGAAAATTTTTAATTTTTAATTGAGATTAAACTAAGTTCAAAATATAAGGAAAAAGGGAAAAAAATAGAGGAGAAAAATAAAAATCTAATTGATTTTTTTTCAAAAGTATAAATATGGTAAAATTTATTTATTTTTGTCAAACCTTTTTCTTCTTTTCTCCTCCCTCAAATTGATGGTAGCCATAAGGAAATTTCTCCATGGTTGAATCTTCATCCTTCTATTTAAGCCTAATTAAGTTCAATTAAAAGATTTTTAAGTGCCTCTATGACCTTTAGAACATATTCTAAGCAAGATATCAAAAGAAAACTAGAAGAATTGCTTGATTTTTAAGCTTGATGAATAGAGACCAATCTCAGTTTGGGTAAAGATTATTTGAAACTTGATATTTTTCTTATGTTTATCAGGTCCCCGAGAGCACATCTATGGTATTGGTTTTCATTTTTGAGCATTATATGAATTTTTACAATTTTTACGAAATCTATCATTTGATTTGAATAGTGGTTTTTGAGAAAATATGAGACAAGGGAAAAGCTAAGGCATAGGTAGCCCTTAGGGTTGTATTATTAATATTTCAATATGTGAAATCAAATTAAAATGTGCGAAATTAACTATGCCCTAATTTCTAAAAAATATTTGTATGTATGTAAAAATGTGATTAATGCCATGTTCTCGGGATTTATGACATTAACTATGTAAAATGGCATTTCAATTTTATGATCATGCATTTATGTTGCTTCAGATATATGTGATATGAGGGAAAAAGACACGTATAAATGGTATGTCATGATGGCCGAATGGCCATATAGGTGTAAAAAAATGTGTTCAATTGTTAATACATGCTTGAGATGTAGATTACTGTATTTTTTCATAGAATTAAGTTATATAGTGTTGTATGATGAAAATATGCCTTCTTAATGTGCCATAAGTCTTTTGGCCAAATGGCCCTGTAGTCATGCTGGTTCATGTGTGTGTGTTATGAAATAATATACATAAATGGTTTTAAACATGGTTAATAACATGTTAGATGCATGATAGTGTGTATTCATTGATAGGAATACATGAGGAATTAAATAAGGATTTTTATGCCTTATTGATATATTAAGCATGAGTATTGACTATGCATGTTTTATAAGAAATATTGCATATACATAGAGCAATTTATGACATTGATATGGGTATTACCTTTTAATTTCATGTGTTATTGGATGAGCCTTTAGGCATACATGTATGGGTATACTTGAATAGTACATGTCAGTATAGTTGTATGCATATGCATGGATAGGCATGAGAGATGTAAGTGTGATGTTATATGCCTATATGTATGTTAGAGTATACATGTGTTTAGGATGTACATTTCTTTATGCATGTACATATCCTTATGGACACTATTATTTAAGGTATATAGCAAAGGCTTATTTTCTAAATGTGCTCAAAAGCTTAATGGCCGATTGGCCTTATTCGGTATCCCAAGCCTATGTATGCTTTAAATTAAGCATGTAATGGAAGATGTATGTTCACATATTTATTATTGATCATGAGATGGAAATCGGATGTTCGTAGTGTGATTTTGACCATTTTATAGCAGTTCACATGCATATATATCTTTGGGTTGTGGCTTTTGTATGACACATTACGTGTGAACACTAAAATAAGGATAATAATATAATTTCCTTAGTTAGCCATTAGTTCGCAATGCCAAAGTAATAATAAGATATTCTAAGCTTTAATATGAATGTGTAACTAAAATACATTGGTTAAAGCCTATATATGTATCGACCTGGTAATGGATAAGTTAATCAGTTAACTAGGGATAATAGTAGCTGCTTAGGCACTTCAGTGCTTTTATGTGTAAGGTTTATGGGACCACTTTTAGTTTGACCTAGAGGCCTATATTTTTCTATCTTTAGATCAATTTTGGTGTAGCTTTGATTAGGCCTAATAGGCCTACTGCACACTTTATATACGTATAGCCATTGGTCAGGTCCAATAAGACCCATGTACACATATATGCTAGTGTAGTAGCCGTTCAAAGTCCAAAATGAGGACCATTGGATATCATAATCCCGTTATCCATAAAAACGCATTTTCTTAATAGGGTAAAATAAAAGAAATAATGATATATTTAGAAGCTTAATAATGGAGTTTTTCATTAGTCATATTTATATTAAATTCTTTTGTAGGATGTGTTTTCCATGTTATCACTTGGCTTATATGATGTTTAGCATGACATCACACTTATGCATGTTATGTATTGCATTGTATATATTATGACTTATGCATGCTTTTATATATAAGATGATTAGAATGCATGATAGTGATATGGCTCTATTATATAAGTTAATTTAACTTCCCTACTAAGCTATTTGCTTAGCACATAATTTTTACTTATGATGTATAGGTAAAGACACTTGAGCTATAGCCTTGGGACATAAAGACCATCGAGAGAAAGCTTTATTTTTGGTATAGCTTTTTTTTTTTTTTGTAAATAGCTAGATTATGAATTGTATATTTAGTAGAAAAAGCATTATTACATTGTAATAGTTAAGTTAGAGGCCTAAGCTATCTATTATATAATTTTAAATACGTCTTATGGTTTTGTAACCTAATTTAAGATTTTTCATCAAATTCAACTTGTATGATATCTCTTTCTAAGGTTGAGATTGTGGTTTTTGTTAATGTGTGGTTTGGAGCGATCAGGAGGATCATGTAGATAAGAAATTTGTTAAGAAATGTTTTACAAGTGCTTTTTGATTTCTAGGTTACTATTCAAAGTTTTAGATAGTCTTGGTACATCCATTATACTACTAAAATTTTTGCTTAAGGATTCACAAATTTGAATGTAACTTGGTCTTTGAAATGCTTTTTAAAACTCATTTTTTATGTTTTAATCATGATTGATAATATTGTTTTAAATAATGTTGCATGTGTTGAGATATAATAACATATTATGACCTCACTTCTTTGTTAGGTTTCACAATCAGATGGGGTATGGGGTGTCATAACTATCCCTACTCATACTATTAATGAGATGTGACATTATTGATAGGGATAAACTAGCACATGTTACACTCTTTAAGTTGGTTAAACAATAGTTCTCATAAGATGTAAGCATGGTGACACTTAGAGTCCACATGTAGATACTTGTTTGAGAAAAAAGTTCATTACAAATCTAAATATAAGATCTTCACATGGATATATAATCTTTGTTAATCAAGTCATCTCATTATATTAGTAGGTGCAAATATCTTCTGACTTGAGACTAATAAAGTTATCTTAAGTATCAAAGGGTATACTTACACTTCGGTGCTTTTATTTCACCATGATGTATACATAGCTAAGAGGTTGGGTATAGTCTAAGATACTTAAAGGTAGTTGAGTGATATGTAAAAGATTCATAACTCTAGATTCTAATAGGGAGTTTATATCAAAAGACTAATAAATCTTTATTCACAAAATCTCTATTCAGAGTAAAATAAAAGCATGCATGAGATTCATTAGGGCATTTTGGGAATAAAGATGTAAATATTAGAATTGACTTTTTTGGCATCTAATTAAACATACTTAATTAAGCATTGAGTTGAAATAAGTCCATACTCAAGCCTAAATGAAATAAAGTATGGTGGAAATAGTAATTGCACGATAATTATATATGAAAGGGTTAAGTCAAACCACTTGACTTTTTAATACTTGTGGAGTCTTGATGTGTGCCTAGAAACATCTTAGGAGTTGTAAACAAGTGAATTAGTAATTGGGAATTAATTATAGACTCAATAAGATTAAACCATAAAAGCCCTAGTTAGACTAAGATTCTAATTTACTATGTACAACCAATGTGTTTTAGAAACCCATAGGGTCACTTAAAGAATTGAACTAATTATTGAAGTGTTTGATATTTTAATAATACAAGATATTAATGAAAGGAGAAGAAATAAATATAAAAAAGAGAAATTAGGCTTAGAGCCTAGTTGACCTAGTTTAACCTTTTTAAGTGTTAAAAAAGGTTAGGCCTTGGAAGCCTATTTTAGGGTGCCTTTTATTTTAACTTTACATTAACATTTTAAAGATTAAAAGAATCTTGAATCATACTTATGGTTGGTATAAATTGAGACCTAGACGAGCCTTAGAAGGAAGCCCAAAATCGGCCTTACTATTCTATGAGCATAGACCCTATTACTAGGCCTCATACAATAGACAAAAAAAGGCCTAATTTATAGGCCTCCTTGAATGATATTTTTGTCAATTTTTAAGGTTTAAAATTTGACCTAAAGAGGATTATTTAAGTGTAAATGGCCTTGCTAAATTAGCCAACATATGTAGCCACTAAACAAAAAGAAAATTAACACATATAGTCTTTATGATTCTTTTCAAATTCTCTTATTCTTCTTGTTTTGCTTATTCTCCCTTCTAAATATATTACTAGCACCTACATATTAAGTTATTCATCACTTTTATTCTTATGTGGATATCTAGATGTTGTTTATAGTGATGAGCACTATGGTTTGCAATAACCCAGTAAGGTGAGTTGAAGAAAAGGAATTGCCAAATAAAAGATAAAGATAAAATTTCTATGTTGCTTAAATTTTTATATTGTTTATCATTTTGATATATTTAGTTCCTTATTATCATTGATTGGTTTTACATAAAAAAATTTATTTTTCCACTGTGCTTGACTCATGTAAAACCAATAAATAATAGACATTAAATTGACTTAGATTTTTTATTTCCTTGTGTTGTCATCATTTAAGTTATAACTTAGCTTTAATATCATTATTATGTTTTGGACCCATATTCGAGAGACTACTCTTTGAACACTAGGTATTAGCATCTAAACCTGTGCAGAGGCCCATATTTTTTACCTTGGCAACTACACCAATCACAGCATAACTCATCATAATCATCATAAATATGTTAGGGTTTAATTCTCAAACCTCGACAGTTGTACCCATCTTATAAGCTTTGCAATGGCCCACATTTTAGACCTCAATAGCTGCACCCATCACAATATAACAAGTCATGATAATATGTGTAGTGGCCCTCCTAGAACTTATTGTAAATGCACCTATGCTAACATCGCATCAAATAAATCATCAATCATAAAATGTTGGGGATTCCCTAATTTGGAACCCTAATGGCTACACCCATCACAAAAGGGGGCAACTAGTGTCCTAGTAGTTGTAACTCCCTAGTTGACTAGGTAACCTATCTAGTAGGTGGTCTAGCTAATATGGGCTTTAATTTTATTTTTAGCTAGTTACTTACTTATGTCCAATCATTTTATTATTGTAAGTCCATAGATTTCCATTTTATTTAAGTTACAAGAACTAATGCAAAGGTCATATTTTTTTGTTTGTTTGTGCTTAGTTGCTCATTTTCATTTCTTTTGCCATTTCATACTTTGTACCATAAAAAGTTAAACATATGCTTTCATTTAGTCATAACATCTATATTACTTATTTTCTCGACTAATACACCACTCGGCTATACATGTTCATGATCAATAGAATACAATTATGTAACATTAGCAATTTCTCCACTTAATAGTGATCTTATATCTTAATACATGTCATCAAACCATGTTTATACAACACACCTTCAAAAAATACCATTCAGCCACTAAGCATTCCCATATCAATTGCTTTTATTTATGTTTCTCACCTATAATAAGCTTACAACACCCAAACAAAAATGAAAACATGCAAATTCCACTTAAATCAAATTACATTCACTCACACATTTAAGGTGAGCCATTCGGCCATCAAGTCAAAGCATAAATATACCTCTTTCTTAATAATTCCTAAGCTTAATTATGTTCACAATAAAAAATTAAAACTATTTGCACATTAATCCCCTTTAATGTCACTTAAAGGCACACACACCCCTAATACCAACCACTTTATAATGCCTATGTTCTAAGGCTCTGTGAACAGTGGCACTGGGTTGGGGAAGTGCGCCCAGGGTGCTGGGTCACTTGCACATGAACTGAGGCAGTGACACTAGCCATGAAACTTTAAGGGTATCAATTTGATGAAAAAGGCAAAATTTAAAAACTTAGTAGAACCAATAATCCATTTTAGACTATAAGCTACCCCTTTAGATAATAAAAATTTTATAGGACGGGAATGACCCAAAATGTGCTCGGACAGACCCAAAATCAGTAGACCCTAAAGCTCAAAAATTCCACTAAGTCCATTGGTGAAAGAATTTTTTGATTCTAGGGTCATTTACAAATTCTCATAATTATTTAGGTTGGCACGTAAATCGTAGTCTAAAAACTACCTTATCAATGGACTTTGGTTGTAAAATTTTACAAGAATGTAGAGGGGATTAAAATTTAAATTTTAAAATAAATGGTAAAATTTTTTGAGGTTCGTGTGTATTTAGGTTAATTTTTGAAGTTTGCTAAAAAATAGTCACGTTTCAGGGAGGCTCGAGTGGTTGTGGGACCCACCCACACTTGTTCATTTGGCCTAAGTCCCTTGCCAGGTGACAAGGGTGAGTGACAAATGGACTTTTCCACTTAAAACAAAAACACATATTTTCTCCCTTAGTTGCCAGCAAATTGATGCCATTCTAGCCTACCTCCCCCATTTTCACCTTCGTCTTTACACAAATTCTAGAGTTTTTGCTCATTAAAAAAATTTTCATATGTTAGAGAGTTGAAGGAAAAAGAATGATAGCAAAAGGACTTCCCAAGAAGAAGTTAAAAATCCTTAAAGTTTCTTGTATAGAAGCTAACTAGCAAGCAGCCTAGATGAGATCTCTTATGGTTTCTTGAGTTTTTCCTTAGTTTTTCTTACTGGAATTGGGTGTGTAAGATGCCTAACATTTATAGAGATGGATTTCTATGGCTTTTGAGGTGAATTAAAGCAAAAAGGAGTTTGAAGAAATGGGGAGAAGAGGATGTGGTAGGCTGGAAGTATATTTTAAGAAGCCTGAAGTGTAGTTCTCATTCTTTAAAGTGTGAGGTAAGTGAATTTAACTAATCATTTCATGCCCTTTAATTTTAATAGCTTCTCCTTTGAGTTAGGGATGGGTTAAATGTATGAATTTGCTTGGATAAGCATTTTCATTGAAAGATTTTAGTGTATGGCATAAGCGAATGTGAATTGCATGGTTGATTGAAGAAAGTAAAGTAATGTACATGTAATATTATTATTGGTTGAGAGGTGTGCAAGTAGTTAAAGTGTGCTTATGATGTTTAAAGCATAAATTGATGACTTTAGTATGGATATATAATGGTATTCTTAGTGAATTAATGGAAATATGGATGATTGGCATGAGTTGTAAGTGTGGCTGAGGGCTTGTATTATAGTGATAAAAGTGTTTGGCTTGCTTTGTGTGATCCTAAGTAGTGTGTGAGGTTGATAATACATGTGGCTTAGACCTATGATGTATGTTTTAGTGATATGATATGTGATAAGCTTATATAATACATTACGGCATGGAGATTTAGTGGTGGCCGAGACATATCATGAGCATTTGTGATCTTAAATGGCATGGAAATGTAATGGTGTGCATGGGAATGTACTTAGGCTATAGTTAAATGTGTGGTAGTTTAAAGAACACCATTAAAGTGCATGAATAAAGCGAGAGAAAGGTTGAACCTAAGAGCTATGTTAGTGTAACTAGGCAAGAAAGTGATGGAACATGTATGTAATGAATATACCTAAAATAATGTACTTATGTGAGCTATAGTGGCTTAATTTATAATGGCATGAACTTAGGTAAAGTATAACTTAGAATGGCATGAAACATAGGCAGGGAATGGTTTGAATGGTGAGCTTAAGTTTGGCTTGAAAGAATGTATGAAAAGTGACTTGTATTTGCCTTTATGGGCTAGGGTTTGTACATACACAATGTGTTTAAGTTATGTGCCTAAAAGTGCTTGTATAATGTGATCTTTTGTAATTGCATTTGTACATATATTTTTTCCTTGCCTATGGCCTAAGTTTGTGGTTGGCTTTAAGCATATGAATGCATGAAATAACTAGTGAAAATTTCACTGAAAAATAAGGTGAAATGGACTTAAAAAGCTTAGTGGAACCTTGCTGCAATGACCTATAATTATCGTAAAATAACCACAACCAGAACTAATAAATCCACTGGATAGTAAATAGCCTAAAATTGTGAAATACTTATGGAATAAAATCTAGCATAATACATCATAATTATTGGCACTTATAACCTTTGATATATTTTTTGATAATTCACTCGGTACAGCCTGTTGTGGCCATACTAGACCGAGTTAAATTCTTACTGTGCTCTAAAAAATATAACTATTTATTTTTGAGTTTATAATATTATAAAAAGTTGATCAGTAAAGAAATGGACATAGATTAAGGTTAAATGGCCCATTACATAGACACCCACTAGATGGGTTAATCGGTAAACTTAGGGATCCTTAGCAACTGCTATATTGTCTACTTTTCAAATAGGGCTGGTACAATGGCATAGGTTTCCATTGGGGCCACTGTACTAGTCTATTAGACAGACAAATTTCTATCCTTACCACCTAATGCTAGAATTGATATTGTCGGTGTAATGGTGTAGCTCCTAGAGGGCCACTACAATAGTTTATTACACATACTAGTCTTTTGTACAATCACAACCACTTTATCATTGATCTTCTACATGATGTTAGTGTAGTGGCATAGGTCCCTAAAGGCCACTGCACTAGTATATTAGATAGACTAGTTTACTAGGTAAATAAATTTTCGTTATTTGCACTTTGGATGCTAGAATTTCATTGAGCCAGTATAGTGGTGTAGGTCAAGAATAGGGACCACTACACTAGTTTATTTTCCCTCTAAATCTAATGTCTATTAGGGTTGTCTCCTAAGATGGGCCAACTGAAGCAATTCAATAAGATAAATAAAATTTACATATGGCTATAAATATAACACTGTGGTATTTTGGTAATTTTCCACTAATAAAGCATAAAGGCTTAAAATGGTGTATTTTATGCATTTAATGAATAATAATAATCCTAAAACATAATTTATATTAGTTATATTTACAGACAGAAACACGTTAGGGTTAAAATAGTAATTTTGCACGTTAGTAATCTAAGTTGAACTTGGATATTGGAACAAATTGAGAATAAGAGTATTATGCATGGATAACTGCTAGACATGTTTTAAATGCTTGAATTCACCATTGAGTGTTATATACTCGGCATGGCTATTTTGATACGCAGGTAATAAGAACAAGGATGTCACCTTGTAAAGCATGCAGAGGAGTTCAAAGGTTATTTTTAAGAAGGTTGATCATATACATCTATATAGCTTTTGAACTCTATATACTTAGGTAGGGAAAATGGGTGTGATGTATAAAGGTATATAGGATTGTATTTGTGTGTATGTATATATATATATGTATATATATATGATGTTGCGAATGATTAGTTGTTAATCCTTTTTATGTATCTATGCCTTATATGGATGTATTGTAAGCTTAAGGCTCTATGTGTTAATCATGTCTGTGGCCTGAGGCTTGTGATTGCTAGTTTATGGATGTTGATGATATGATGATATCTAGGGGACTAGAATGGTCTAGGAGATATGATAACTTGTTATAGAATTATTTTATAGGTTGAAAAATTTTGGGATAGTGAGCCAAGTAGCCATTATGCTGTTGAATTTTTAGGAAATACCTGACTATGTTGAAATCATTTGATAATTATATAAACATGATAATGTGGACCTAAATAGATTATAAGAACATACGGGACTAAGTTTTAGAGTTAGTTAGAATTGATTAGTGCAGTATAAGAAAAAGCTAAATGAATAACTGTGGGAGAAGTCAGGATAAGTGACCTACGAAAAGTACACCGCTTATTGGGTTTCTTTGGGAATTAAGTAGGGCCTGCTACATTTTGTGGTATCAGAGCATAGGTTAATGTTCTTAGGCTATATACATGATTGTAAATATCTAAGATTCAAATTCCTCTAAACTATTATGTTGTCCGAGGCTAATAAGTTAATCCTTTTATAGTAAGCATATAGCTGATTAGGCACTCGAAGGAGGGGCTAAAGAAGTGTCTAGTTTTGCACCAACTACGATACAGGGGGTAGGCAATGCATCTATACCTAAACCCAGTGATGCTGCATAGTAGCTACAGCCACAAGTGCCTTGTCAACAATAGGTAGAAGCATCATCTGCTTTGTTGTGGGATATAGTAAATTTGATTAGACATACCTCTACTATTATCACTGGTCCACCTCCATCTCTTCCAATTCCAAAAAAACCATCATCACTAGCTCCTCTACAAAAGACTCCTTTAGAGAGGTTAAGGAAGATAAGAGCTATTGACTTCTTAGGGAGGAGAGATGATGATACTACCAGGGTTGAGTACTGGCTAGATAGGACATTCAGAATTTTGCAGCAGCTAACCTATATAGACGTAGAGAATCTACAGTGTGCCACTTATCTTCTGCAAGAAGAAAAATATAACTGGTGGAATACTATCAAAAGAAGAAAAGTACCTATAGAGTTAACTTGGGAATTTTTCCTTATGGAGTTCAAAAAGAGATACATACCTGACTCCTACAAAGATAAAAAGAGATAAGAATTCTTAGATTTGAAGCAAGGAAGGAGAACAGTGTCAAAATATGAAAAGGATTTTACCAAACTCCTAAAATATGTTGAGGAGTTCATTCTTAATGATGAGGAGAAATGTAAGAGAATATTAGCAGGGCTAAATGTAGAATTAAGGATGCAAATAGCAAATCCTAGACAGAGATACTTCGTAGTTCTAGTGTCAGTGACATATGATATGGAAGAAATGTTGCAAGAAAAGAGGATTTCTTTTAGAGAAAGAGGCAATTCACGATGGGATAGTCTAGTGCAGTGTTGGGAGATGGGAAGAAGAGGAGAGAGGGTTAGTCATAGGCACAGTCTCAGCCTAAGTCTTAGTATTAGACAAGGTATTAGGGGTCGAGACAGGCATAGACCTAGAGGTTAGGA
>CANXYI012261714.1:0-10601 GCA_948208565.1 Hura crepitans | reverse complement strand
AGTAAGATTTTTTGAATTCCAATATTTTTTTCCATGTTCCTCAAGTGCCCAAGTGTCAATATTTGTGGTCAGTTTTAAATTTTGATGTTCATATGCTTTATTATGGATTTTAATGTAATGAATTTCTAACTCGTAGTTGAGAAAATAGACAAATTATGAGATAAGGGAAAAGCCAAAGTGTAGGCATCCTCAAGAGTGTATTACAACCTTCTCAGTATTAAATTGATACATTGCCCTAATTTACATAAAATGTCAAATTAAGGAATTATGGGTAAAATGCTCATTTATATGTAATTAATGTCATTTAATGTGTTAAATGGTAAATGATATATATGATGAAGCATTTAAAATCTATGTAAATGATGTAGAAGTCATATTATGCTTATAAAGCAAATATGTCCATTATGATGTGAAAATGGGTAATTGCATGGAAAAATGCCAAATTAATGGTATTAATGGATTTAATCATGTTAATTGGTAATTGTGATGATCTATGATGTAATTGATATGGAAAATTTGTCTAAGGATTTATACAATGCATGATGTATATAGAGAATGAACATTATGTAGTTATGCATGAATATGAGTAATTAATAAATTATGTATGACTATGCTTTAAACAAATGTGGTATAAGACCTTGTATGTACATAAAGTAAATTATGAGTTTTAAAAAGGGTTAAATACTTTAATGATCCATGTATAGCCAATTGGGTTAAAAAGGCATGCACATGAGTGTATGTCTTAAGAATGCATGATAGGCATGTTGTGTGCTTATATGTGGTATATACGAATGAGTTATGATGAGATGAGATATGTAATTTGTTATGTTCATAATTCATGCAAATGTACATATGTTTAAGTATGCATGTTAGCTATGTGATATGCACATATATTAAGGTAATTGAGTAAGTGAACTTATGATGTGCATTTATCATGTTAAGATGATATATGTGTGGAGATGTATATCTTAGTGACCGAATGGTCTATGAAAGTACCTATGAGTATGCATGATTGACAATGGGTACATAAGAGTGATGTATGACAAAATGATGACAAAAATACTTGAGTATGTGATATAAGATGTATATGATGGATGAATTCATGTATGAGCATTTACGATGTCTTGCCCGAATGGCTTAATGACATGCATATGGATTTGTAACCTTGTATTCGTGCTTGTCAAGAGAAATGCATGAACACAAGTATGATAAGTGTGTGAAATACATATGTGGCATGTATGGTTTGATCAATGTCATATAATCAAAGCATTCATGATGTAAAATGAGGTAAAATGCAATATGATTATGATACATATTAAGTGTGCATATGACGATATATGTCCAATGGTAATGTAATGTGGCAATAATATGTTTAAGACATATTATGTGCCTATATGAGGTATTGCACTATTATGCAATGCCATGATGCATTTTATGATATGATTGAGCATAATGCATCTTTAATGAGCTTATGCTATAATGAAATGAATGCAGTAATTCCATGACATAAAGAAATCCAAAATGCTTATAAGATGAAATAAAATCTAAGTGATGTGTGATGCACGTGGGTTGATATATGGCTTTGAATTATGGTTAACTGCATGATATAATGTGCTTGATCACTAAAATGAGGCTTATAATATAATTTTCTTGGTTTAGTCATTTGTTGACTAAACCAAACAAATTAAAAACTATGTTAAGCTTAAATTAAGATGGTGTAACTATGAATAAACTATCAGTAGCCCATATGAGAAATAACCTAGAGTGGTTAGGTCGACTTGTCAATTAGGGAGTTAGCAACTGCTCGAGTACTTTAGTTCCTTAATGCATTTGGTATATGGGTCCACTAAATGTCTAACCCATGAGCTTCATTTTATTTGATCTTTAGATCCATACAGGTGCCACTATTGTTGAGGTCCAATAGGGCCACTGCACAATTCATGGGAGTATAGCTGTTGGTAAGGTTAAAGGACCACTGTACACTTATGCTAGTGTAATAGCTATTGAGGTCCATAATGAGGGCACTATGCACCATTATCCTATTACCTATAGAATATTTGTTTTACTCTAAAATAGGCATAATAAAATAAGTTTATTGGATGTAATCACATAATATTTATGATTATGATTAAGGCATGGTTTTATGCATACTGTGGTGAGTTATGTGATTGATTTGTATTATATTAATGTAATAATGCATGCTATGGCTAATATGGCATATAATGTGATATAATGAATGATTATTTTCATGTACATTTTTTATGTTGATAAAAAGGCATATATGCACAAGTTATTTCAATTATATCTCTAAGCTATTGCTTAGCACATTATTTATTTGTGATGCATATGTTAAGGAGATAGTTTAAGCACAAGCCTTAAAACTTCGAGATTATCAAGATAATGCTACTTCATTTGGTATAGTTTTGGTTTATGTATCTAGAATTATGTGATGTATAGGTTTAAGCACTCATATGATTTTTTAAGGGAAAGATGGTTTTAAACTATAAATATGTAATCTTTTTAGATTTTATAGTCTGTAATCCTTTTTAAAGTTGATTTAAACTATTTTTATCGTATGATATCTCTTTTTGAGGTTGAGATTAATGTTTGTGTTAATGCTTGATGTTAGAGTGAATAGAGGATCACAGTTGTTGTGGGATGATATAAAATGCTTATAGAAGTGCTATTTTAATATGTAGGTTACTATTCATTTTTGGGATAGTGTCTCGGTATAGCTGTTATGCTATAGGATTTTTAACACAAGGATTTTGAAAAGTGAATTGTAACTATGTTTTTGAAAAGTTTTTTAGAAATTCGTATTCTCATAAGTTAAGATTTTATAAGAGGTGTTTTTAAACATATGGTTTATGGATAAAAGTTAGTCGAGTTCATATAACGTGTTGATGGTCTTAAACTGTAGATATGTAATATTTTTCGATTTTATAGTCTATAATCAATTTTAAAGTTGATTTAAACTACTTTTATTGTATGATATCTCTTTTGAGGTCGAGATTAATGTTTGTGTTGATGCTTGATGTTGGAGTGAATAGAGGATTACAATTGTTATAGGATGATATAAAATGCTTATAGAAGTGCTATTTTAATATTTAGGTCACTATTCATTTTTGGGATAGTGTCCTAGTATAGTTGTTATGCTATCAAATTTTTAACACAAGGATTCTAAAAAGTGAATTGTAACTATGTTTTTGAAAAGTTTTTTGGAAATTCATATTTTTATACGTTAAGATTTTATAAGAGGTGTTTTTAAACACATGGTTTATGGATAAAAGTTAGTCGACTTCGTATAATATGTTTATGTTCTACACTCTTTAGTCATGTTCGATGACTGGCTGACGGCCGAACTAGGTAAAGGATGTCACATTTGGTGGTATCAGAGGTCCAATTTAGGCATTCCTAGTTGACATATGAGTGTTTTAAAATCTATATTGTACATTGCATAATCTATGATCTCGAGGCTTATGAATTGTTTGTTTACCTATAGATGAGATGAGTGCTTTAGCACATTATAGCAAGGAGAAATTTGAGAGTCGTACTTTGACAATCATAGCACCAGAGGCCACTAGAGTTACATTTGCCTCTAGTAATGCTATGGGGTATGCACATTGGCAAGATAAGCTCTACCAGTATTTTTATAGGAGATGTTACACCTTTTGAGATAGGATATAACTGTTGTTCCACTACTAGGATAGCAACTAAAGGTTCCCTTAGCTCTCTAGAAGAATTATCTAAAAGAGAGTTAAGAATATGAGAGCTAAGAATTTCAAGGGAGAAGGAATTGTGAAGCCTAAAAAGGTAGAGTATTGGTTGGACCATATATAAAAGATCATGAAACAAATGAGGTGCACCCTAGAAGGGAAAGTGAGATATGCCACATCACTTTTATAAGAAAAGGCATCAAAATGGTAGGAAGTTTGATCAAGTATAAGACTGAGAAGGAGATTACATGGGATTTTTTGTTAGAGTTCCATAATAAGTACATCATAGAGGATTATCTGGATGATAGAAGGCAATAGTTTATGGACCTCAAGTAGGAATAGAAGTCTATTAGCGAGTATGTGTAGTAGTTTACTACGCTTAGTAGTTATGCCAAAAAGATTATAATCATCGAAGCTAATAAGTGTAAGAGGTTTGAGAAGGGCGTGCAAGTGCCAAGTTATCCCTATGAAGATCAAAGACTTCTCTTAGCTATTTTTAGTGTGCTGTTTAATAGCGTGGGTATAGAAGGAGAAGAAAGAATTTTACCAAAAGAAAAAATCTTCAGGATAGGGAGTAACTAGTGTAGCTCCATAGTTAAGCAAGAAGTTTAAGGGTTATCAGTCTGGGGCTTCACAGTAGACTCAGAGATAAGGCCAGACCTAAAAGTTAGTATAAGGTAATAAGATTTGATAGTAGGAATCATAGGCTGCCAGTACACCAAGGTCTATAGCTAAGGGTGGCTAGATACCTTAGTGTTCAACTTGCCACAAGTGGCATAAGGGAGAGTGTTAGAGGAATAAGCCAGGTGTTTATAATGGGTATGGTTCATCAAATCATTTTTTCAGAGATTATTTGAAGAGAACTAGTGCAAGATATAGATATGTGCTTACATCTACTTGAAGATACTAGGGAGATCAAAGAGAGAAATAAGAGGGAGGTCAGAGGGATAGATCAGAGCCTAGGGATAAGCATATAGCTCCTACCTAACAATATGCCATTAGAGTTAGGGAGAATGTTGATTAGCTAGACATCATTGCTGGTACTTTTCTTCTCTTTGATTCATCTATTTTGGCTTTAATTGAATCGGGCTTTATAAATTATTATGCTTGCACACCACGAACATGAATTGGGTTTTAGTTTCAGAGCCTCTTGACCTAGAGATTATGGTTAGTAATCGTATAGGTTAGCATGTAGTAGTTGATAAAGTTTATAAATAATGTCCTTTAAGGACACAAGATCACCAATTTTCAGTTGATTTGATAAAGTTGCCTTTTAAGGAGTTTGACTTGAAATTGGGCACGGATTGGTTATCTAAGTATCAACTAATTATGGATTGCAAGCGAAAAAGGTTGACTCTCAAGAATGATGATGGGGTTAAAATCATAGTTGTGGGTGAGAGGATAGACTTTTTGTTTAATGTGGTGTAAGATATTATAACTAGGTGGATGTTGAGAAATAGTTGCCAGGCTTATCTTGCCCATGTGTTTGACACCAAGATAGGAGAGCCAGATGCAAGTAACATACTAGCGGTGATAGAGTTTGCTGATGTTTTTCTAGAAAAGTTATCAAGTTTGCCTTTAGAACAGGAACTCGAGTTCAATATTGAAGTTTTACCTAGCACTACTCTAGTATCGATAGCTCTATATCCGATGGCACCAACTAAGTTAAAAGAGTTAAAGATCTAATTACAAGAGTTATTAGATAAGGGCTTCATCAGACTAAGTGTTTCTCCATAGGGGGTACCGATTCTATTCGTTAAGAAAAAAAGATTGTTCTCTTCGGTTGTTTATGGATTATTAATTAAACAAGGTGACCATCAAGAAAAAGTATCCTTTACCATGAATAGATGACTTGTTTGACTAGCTTAAAGGAGCTGGAGTGTTTTCCAAGATAGATTTGAGATCTGAGTACTACTAGTTGAGATTAAAAGAATCAGATGTGGCAAATAATGCTTTTAGAATGAGATATGGCCACTATGAGTTGTTGGTACTGCCACTTGGGGTTACCAATACACCTATAACTTTCATGGACTTGATGAATAGAGTCTTTAAGTTATATCTTGATCAGTTTGTGGTAGTTTTCATTTACAATATTTTAGTTTATTCAGAGAATAAGGAAGAGTATGGACAACATCTAAGAACAGTTCTATAGATCCTGAGAGATTAAAAGTTATATGCTAAGTTCAACAAGTGTGAGTTCTGGCTTAGTGAAATGTCTTTTCTTGGGCACATAACTTCTATAGAGGGGATTCATGTTGATCCCAGTAAGATTGAAGTAGTGATGGAGTGGAAGCCACCAAGGAACACCACATAGATTAAGAGTTTCCTAAGGTTGGTAGGATATTACAGATAGTTTGTCATGGGGTTTTCCTTGATAGTAGCCCCTATAGTTTGTCGAGGAAATATGTTATGTTTGTCTAGGATGAGAGATGCCAAAAGAGTTTTGACAAGATGAAAATGATGTTGATAGAGGCTTAGATTCTTATTTAGCTAGTTTCTAGGAAGGACTTTATTATATACAGTGATGTGTCTTATAATGGGTTGGGTTGTGTTTTAATAAAAGATGGCAAGGTTATTGCTTATGCTTTAAGACAGTTAAAGCCACATGAGAAGAACTACCCTACTCATGATTTAGAGCTTGTAGCTATTGTATTTGCTCTGATGATCTAAAGATACTATCTCTATAGAGAGAAGTGTTGTGTTTATACTAATCACAAGAGTTTGAAGTATCTTTCTACACAAAAGAAGCTGAACTTAAGACAAAGGAGATAGATGTAATTGATAAAGGATTATGATTATTTGATTGATTATCATTCGAGAAAGGCTAATTTAGTGGTGAATGCTCTTAGCAAGAAGTTCATGGAAACTATGAGAGCTATGAATGTCATATTATAGCTTATGGGTGATGATACTTTGTTAGCAGAGATATAAGTTATGCCTAGTTTGTTATAAAAAGTGAAGGATTTGTATAAGGATGATCACAAGCTAATGAGTGTGATTAGTGCTATCTAACAGGTAAAGCCTATTGAGTATGAGATCAGTGGTGATGATTGTTTATACTACCATGATAGAATTTGTGCATTAAACATGAAAGAGTTAAAGAAGTAGATTTTGCAAGAAGCTTATAATTCTATACATTTGGTAGCACCAAGATGTATCAGGACTTGAAGATGTCATATTGGTGTCCTGGTATAAAGGGAGATGTATCAAAGTATGTGACTAAGTGCCTTACTTGTCTTCAAGTGAAGGCAGAGCATCGGGTTCCATTTGGATTGCTTTATCTTATAGCAATTCTAGAATGGAAATGGGATAGAATGACTATAGATTTTGTTGTTAGGTTGCCTATGACAAGGTGTAGATGTGATTCAGTATAGGTTGTGGTAGACTAATTAACCAAGACTGCTTATTTTATAACAATGTGGAAGGACTACTCTTTGGAGAAGCTAACTAAACTATATATTGATGAGATTGTTAGATTGCATAGGGTGCCATCTTCAATTATATCTGATTGAGACACATGGTTTACATCAAGGTTTTAGAAGAAACTTTATGAAGCTTTGGGTACTCAAATGAGTTTTAGTATAGCTTTCCATTCTTAGACTAATGGTCAATCAGAGAGAGTCATTTAGGTAACCTTTGGTACTTGAGTGATCTTTGATGCAATGTTAAATTATATGTGATGATCATGTTATGTGTATTTGATAAGTGCTTGAGGATATGTTAAGAACCTATGATATTAAGTTTAAATGCAAATGGGATCGCTATCTATCATTAGCACAGTTTGTTTATAACAACAGTCATCAAGTGAGCTTAGGTATGGCTCCTTATGAAGTGTTGTATTAAAGGAAGTGTAGAACTCCTTTGTGCTAGAATAAGCTTAGTGAAACTAAGCTCTGTTGATTCAAGATGTGGAAGAGAAGGTAAAGATCATTAGAGAAAGGTTGAAAGAAACTGGTGATAGATATAAGGCGTATGTTGATCTAAAAAGGAATGATGTTTAATAAGAGGTGTGAGACAAAGTGTTTTTCAAGGTTTCACCTTAGAGGAAAGTTCTACAATTTGGAAAGAAAGGAAAGTTGAGTCCTAGGTTTATTAGGCATACAAAGTAATAGAACATGTGGGACTAGTAGCCTATAGACTAGTTTTACCTCCTAAACTCCAATAGATCCATGATATTTTCCATTTATCCATGCTTCAGAGGAATAGATCGGATCCCTCACATGTTTTGATAGTGGGGGAGGTTGAGTTACAACTTGATCTATCATATAAAGAGGAACCAATAAAGATCTTGGCCAAAGAGGTGAAAGAGCATCGAAACAAAGCAGTACCCTTAGTAAAAGTTCTCTAGAAGCACCATGGGATGGAAAAAGCTATATGGGACATGAAAGCTCAAATAAGAGATCAATATCCTCAGTTGTTTGAGCTAAGAAATATTTAGGATGACATTTCTTTTAAGAAAGGAAGAAATGTAACACCCAAAAAATTTTGGTGTTATGAATAGTACTTCCCAAGATGTGAATAGTATTTTTCTAAGGTTGAGGGCACTATTCTATTGAATGGAAGTATTTATTATAATATAATTTTTAGTGAAATTTGAAGTCAAAATGAAGTTGTTTAGGTGGATAAAAATGATAGTTAAATTTTACAACAGTGTCACATGAATAGTGACCTACTTTTAACCGAACTATAAAATATTTAAAAAGTTGCTAAAAAAACTTTAGGACAAATACAACCTGATACTCAAAAATTCTAATTAGCCTATTGGTGCTAGAATTGGAATTTTTAGAGTTCAGAAAGTATTTTTTCTAAAATTAGGTAACAATAAAAACTATGTTTTTAATTAATTTTTCATATTTTTAAGCACAAATTTTAAGAGGCTTTTGAGGTTTGAATTATAGAAAACTATGGGTCTCTCGAATGTTAGAAAAGAGGCAAGTAAAACTTTAAAAAAAACAACATAAGTGGTTAAAATTGGTCAAGGGATAAATAGTGTCATCCCTTCCGTATTTTGAGTTGCAGCTAATGCCATAAAAGGGTAGAGGAACCATTTTTGGTTCCTCAAGCTTACTTCTTACTTGTTTCTTTAATCCAAGCTTCGAGTTTGGGCCTTTATGATGCTAAGAAGCTAATTCTAACTCAATTTACATGAAAATTTAAGTGTTTGGCTTAATTTTACTCATTGATGAATAGTAAGGTGACATTTTTTGGGTAAGATTTTTCAAATTTGAATATTTTTCCCATGTTTCTTGGGTGCCTAAGATTCGATATATGTCATCAATTTTCAATTTTGATGTTTGTATGTTTTATTATGAATTTTAACGAAATGAATCTATAACCTACATTTGAGAAAATCGACAAATCATGGGATAAAAGGAAAGCCAAGGTGTAAGCATCCTTAGGAGTGTATTACAACTTTCCCAATATGTGTAATTGTGTTAAATTATGCTTAAATTGATATATTACTCTAATTTACATAATTTGTCAAATTGAGGAATTATGGGTAAAATGCTTATTTATATGTAATTAATGTCATTTAATGTGTTAAATGGTAAATGATATGTATGATGATGCATTTAAGATGTATGTAATTGATGTAGAAGACATATTATGCTAATAATACACATAGGTGCATTATGATATGAAAAATGGGTAATTATATGGAAAATGTATAATAAATGGTATTAATGGATTTAATCATGTTAATCTGTAATTGTGATGATCTATGATGCAATTGATATGGTAAATATATGGAAGGATTTATACAATGCATGACATACATAGAGAATGTATATTATGTAGTTATGTATGAATGCGAGTAATTGATGAATTATGTATGACTATGCTCTAAACAAATGTGGTACAAGATGTTGTATATACATAGAGTTAATTATGAGTTTTAAAAAAGGTCAAATGCTTTGATGATACATGTATGGTCAGTTGGGTTAAAAAGGCATGTATAGGAGTGTATATCTTAAGAATGCATGAAAGGTATGTTGTGTGCTTTTATGTGGTATATATGGATGAGTTATGATGTGATGAGACATGTAATGTGTTATGTTTATAATGCATGTAAATGCACATATGTTTATGTATGCATGTTAGCTATGTGGTATGCATATTTATTAAGGTAATTGAGTGAGTGAACTTATGATATGTATTTATCATGTTAAGATGATATATGTGTAAAGATACATATCTTGGAGACCGAATGGTCTATCGAAGTACCCATGAGTATGTATGATTGACAATGGATACATAAGAGTGATGTATGAGAAAATGATGATAAAAATGCTTGAGTATGTGATATAAGATGTATGTGATGGATGAATACATGTATGAGTATTTATGATGCCTTGGTTGAATGGCTTAATGACATGCATATGGATTTGTAACCTTGCATTTCTACTTGTCTAGAGAAATGCATGAACACAACTATGATAAGTGTGTGAAATATGTATGATGCATGGATGGTTTGATTAATGTCATATATTTAAAGCATTCATGATGTAAAATGATGCAAAATGTAATATGATTATGATCCATATTAAGTATGTTTATGATGATATATGTCTAATGGTTATGCAATATGGCAATGATATGTTTAAGACATATTATTTGCCTTTATGAGGTTTTACACTATTATATAAGGCCATGATGCATTTTATGAAGAGATTAGGCATAATGTACCTTGAATGTGCTTATGCTATAATGAAATAAATATGGTAATTCCATGACATAAAGAAATCCAAAATGCTTATAAGATGAAATATAATCTTAATGATGTGTGATACATGTGGGTTAATCTATGGCATCAAATTGTGGTTAATTGCAAGATATAATATGCTTGATCACTAAAATGAGGCTTATAATATAATTTTCTAGGTT
>CANXYI012261697.1:0-16980 GCA_948208565.1 Hura crepitans | reverse complement strand
ACATAGGTGTTAGGCATGATCTAGCATCAAATAGCAGCCAAAATCCCAAGAAATGTAGATGAAATAGCCATGAACTCACCTAAAGGTCACAATTTTAGACAGTTTGAACCAGTGATCTTTAACGAATTTTATCTCTAAATTAAGAAGTCCTTTTTGCCTAATTTCCTTTCCCTGAGGTGCCTAAGAGACAAAGCTAAATTTAAAAACTAGAATCACCATTTTTGGTTAAGAAATAAGAGAGTTATGTCTAGTCAAACTACTCCCAAGCGTCGACAATAGTAGGGAAGGAAGGAAGAAATTTTTCATTCCATTTGGTGGAATTCCACATGTCAAATGGGTTTTGCCACTTGGCAAGCCTCCTTGGCCACTTTGCATGATGTGGGTCCCCTTTTAACATAACAAAGGTTGTCCAGAACCCTCCCAAAAATCCTGAAACCATATTAATTTTTTTGCAAACTTCAAAAAGTCACAGTAATTCACTCAAACCTTAGAAAATTATGTCGTTTATTTTAAAATTCATATTTTAATCCCCTTTATCTGCTTGTAAATTTTTGTTGCCAAATTCCATTGATAAAATAGGTTTTAGACTGCCTCAATTTGCGTGCCAACCTTAAAAATTATGAGAATTTGCAAATGACCTCAAAATCAAGAAATTATTTCACTAGTGGACCCAGTGGAATTTTTTAGTTTCAAGGTCCACTATTTTCGGGTCATCCGAGCACACCTAAGGTTAGTCCTAGTTCAAAAAATTTTTATTGCACAGATGCATTCTTTACTACTTAAAATGAATTATTAGTTCCGGTAAATTTTTAAATTTTAACTTTTTCATCAACTTAAAGCTCTTCAAAGTTTCATGACCAGCGCTACTACCTCGATCTACGTGCAAGTAACCCGACAACCTAGGCACACTTCCTTAACCTTATGGCATTGTTCATGTAGCCTCAATTCATGGGCATTACAATAATTTTTAAAATTTATAAATACCTAATTCCCTCTATTTCTATCCTAGTTCCCTCTCCCTTTTCGCTTTTAGCTGATGCCTAACTCCTATCTCCCTCTCTTCTTTTTCTTTCTTCTTATACTTAAAACCACCATTAAAATCTTATCCTGAAAGGAACTCGTAGACACCAAGAAACTCAGATTTGGTAGAGTACCTCTAGAGGAATTCTAATTTCCCTCCAAAGGTAAATAGTGCACATCCGACATTCGAGTAATTTTCTTTCAATTTAAATATTTTCCTAGGTTCCTCAGGTGCCTAAAAGAGTATATGGAGGCTCATTTTGATTTTTAGAGTTTTTTATGATTTTATATGATTTTTCAATAAATCGTACCTATTTGAATTCGTAGGCAAAAACTTGAATTGAGCTTCTTAAGGCAAGGAAAAGGCCTAAGAGAGTGTCGAGTATCCTGGACAACCTATCTTGATATGTGTAATCACCTTAATTTGAATGAAATGCATAAAAATCTATTATGGACATTTATAACATAAATTGGCATTAATATAATAATGTGTAATAAATACATTTTTTGGCATGAATGACATAAATGAATGATAAATGTGTGTAATGTGATAGCCTAGAACTTATTATGCATGTGTGATGCATATTTATGGTGAAATCAAGAAATAAACGCATTATGTGAATTTATACATTTATTGATGTTGTATGTAATTAATATGCACATGTGTGTGTGTCATTAATGGATGATAGTGTATGGTATGCATGAGATGTTTATGGTGAGAATATGTTGGCCGACTGGTCAATAGATGTTGTTGTCCACCTATATGAAGCATTATGTGTAAAATAAGTCATTAAGGCATGTTAATGTATATATAACCATAAACAATGGTTTCACATTAAAGAATGTAATTTGAGCATCCAAACATGTTGCATGAAAATAAATGATGAGTTATGCATGTCTTATTGTGACCTTATACATTAGACACCAAAATTCGCGTATGTGAGCCATATGTCTATATTTGTGACTTATGTACGTGAATGACTTATATGGCATGTTTTGTGCTTAAATGTCATTCTAAATGTGCACACGTGATGACTAAAAGGTATGTGTGTGTTTAACGGTGGCTGAATGCTATCTTGAATGTTGTATGGTTTATTACCATGTATATAGTCATATAATGCATCAATATCGCTAAATACCAATAATAGGTGTAAAATGACATGCAAAGCGAAATGTGATCATTGTCTATAACCATGATACATTAGACATTATAATGCATGTTAGTGATGAAAGCAATGGTATAATATGTGTTTATGATGCCGGATGATAATTCTAATTCTTACACCTATGTAATGTGATCATTCAGTGTTATTGAGCATATGTAAGCCTAATTTGGCTATGCTATATATTATTTAACACAAGTTACTTAGCATGAGTGTTTAGGTGTAGACACTAAGTCTTTAGGGCTCCTAGGCTTGTTTTGCCTAATGATGATAAAAAAAAGGATTAAAATCTTAATAAAAGGGGGTTTTTTACATCTAAATCGAAGATCTCAAAATTTTCCTTAAAAAAAGTCAAAACGGCCATTTTTAGAAGAACATGCCCTTTTCACAAAAGGAATGGTCATTTTGGGCCCAAAACCATCGTTTTGAGGACTAAAATGACTGTTTTAGCCCTTTTGGCCCTAAATAGGCCGTTTCCACAAAGGAAATGGTTGTTTTGGGCCCAAAATGGGCCATTTTAGTGAAGGAAATGCCTGTTTTGGGCCCACAATAGCTAAAATAGCTGTTTTGCTTGTTTTTGCCAAAAAAACGGCCATTTTGCTCGTGAAAATGGTTGTTTTAAGCCGAAAATGGCTGATTTCAAGCTAAAATAGCCTTTTTAACCTCGAGAAATGTGTATAAAAGCCAAATGGGTTTTACCTTGGCAAAGTTGATCATTTTGAAGAGAAAAAATTTCTAAGGAGAGAAAATACTCTAAAAAAAGGCAAAAAACACTCTTTCAGCACCATTTTTTTGGATTTTTCAAAGATTCAAGCATAGTTCTCCGACCTGGTTGAGATCTTTTCTGAAGGCAAATATACTTGGTATTTTAATAGACCCATTTTTCTACTATTTTCATTTTTCTTTTCATTTTATCCATCTATTAGTTAGATGTGATAATTTATTTAGGCAATATTTTTGTATTTGTGTGACTGCCTATTTTTATTTTATTTTTGTCTATCCGTTTATTTTTACTTCACCTCCAAATATATTATTTCTGCCATTTTTACTATTTTTATGTTTCTTTTTGCTTTATCCATTTGGCAATTAGATGTGATAATTTATTTATGTGATATTTTTTACATTTTTATGACAATTTATTTTTATTTTATTTATGTCTGTTTGTCTATTTTTGCTTCGCATACTAATATATTATTTCTATCATTGTGATGCGAGTTATTTGATTATTTGGGATATGATTACTACATTTTTTGTCACCTTATTAAATCCTAGTGAAGTAATCTTTTAACGACTTGTTATTTTTTGCTATTTGTTTTATTCTGCATTCTATGTATTTTTCTATTGATTTCTTTCATTATTGACTATTTTTGGTTAGATTGTATTTTAGGTGTCCAAAAATATAATTTCACTTTATTATTTATTCGGTTAGGATGTATTTTAGGTAATTGCCATGTATTGTATTTTTATTGTCGAATTATTTCCCTATATATTTTGTACACATTGTAATAATTAGAAAAATGATTTTTCATGCGATTAGAGAAATAACCAAAGTAATTTCATTTAATTAATTGGTGTTTTATTAATAAAATGGATTTTGATTTTTCTTAATAAAAGTCACAATAAATAAAAATTATTTTTTAAAAATTGACATGCGAGAACAAAAGTTCTCAAATTAAATCCATCACCCGATATTATATATGCTACTTATAATTTCAATCTCGAAATATTCAACGAATGCCAAATTAGGTAGAAAAATGATTTTGCATGTTAAAAAGAAATAATAATCAAAATCACATTTTTACCCAATAAATTTGTGTTTTGCTAATAACATAAATTATGATTGCTTCTTAGTAAAAGCCATAACAATAACATCCATTTTCTAAAATTGGCAGGTGAGAACCTAAGTTCTCAAACCATTCTTCCAAATAAAACTCACCACAATAAAATTCATTTTTCCAAATTAGCATACGAGAACCAAAGTTCTCAAACCAATCACTTGATTTCAATAAAAGTCACCACAATAAAATCCATTTTTCAAAATTAGTATGCAAGAACTAAAGTTCTCAAGACAATCAACTACCTGATTTCATGTATGATATTTTAATTCCGAACTCCTATTTATTTTTCTGCAAATATATATTGTAAATTCTCATATGTGAATACGTGATTTACTTTAATTGTAAAATGTTACTCGAGAAAAGGAATAATATTATAAATTCAAATTGAACTTTTGTATTAATTTGAGGTACAAATAAGAGTAGGGTTTTGAACCGCTCTGGTTTAGGCCCTATAAGGTATTTCCCGACTTGGGTCTAGTGGTGACGCCTACCTTGTGGTGCTTAACTCACTCCTTCTAGGCTAATTAAATAGGAGTGGCCCTAGATTCCTCTAGCTTCCTTCTCTAATTTCAAGACTTGAGGAATGAGGCTTAGGTTGAGTCTTCGTCTATTTTAGTTTGATCGGCCCAAGGAAAACATAAGGGATGCGAATAGTGGTGACTCCACTAGGGACAACATGAGACCATACTTTGAAAGTACCTTAAATTAATATAGAAATCCATATTTTGAATTTATGATGCTATTCCATTTCAATATTGCATTACATGCTAAAGCCTTATAATAAGTTAGGTGTCCTTTTTATACCCTAATGTCATTTTGAAGCACAAACCCCATTTCACTCAAATTGGAAAATTGTTAGAGGTGACATCAAATCCAAGCCTTATGCCTATAAGGTATATGAAATGGTGAACTAATCGATTATATGCTCATGATGAGATAGACCCGTTGTGGAAGGACCATGCTTGGATAACCATAACTAGCATGACCAAACCATGAGCCCATGTAATGACCAATAGTAACTTCCTCTAGGTACCCTAATTAATTATGCATTGTGTGTTATATGGGCTAATATAGGTGAAATATGACTTAGTCATCTTGAAATGCTATCAAACCCATTAGGCCTTTTCTAACTAGAATGGGTTAGACCCTGTATTTTGACTTGATTAAACATATCTAATGTATATAAGCCTAATATTTTGCATGCACTCTTTTGTATGAGAGAAATAATGCTCGACTACCTATCATTCATTATTCAAACCTGTTAGGGCCCCTGATGTCCTATAGGTAAGCCCTCTTAGGAAAGAGCATGAGACCTCATGTGTGGTAAGTGATAAATTTAGAAGGCTCTTACTTGTGATTATTGTTGTACACATCGACACACACCAGCATTTCATGCATTCATGCGCATTCTCATTCCATCACCTCTAACCTTTTGTCTTGCAGCCATTATAGATCCTCGAGCCCCTTGGGTACAATGGATAGACAGAAGGATAGCTAAATAAGAATTCACCTCTACCACTCACGATCTGACAAACATAGTAGGGCAAGATGAAAGTAGTTCTTCTGCTCTAAATTTTGAAACTAGGATAGACAAAAAATTTGAGGAGTTTGAGAAAAACATGAGAGACATGATTTCAAGGGCAATCATTGAGGTCGTTCCTGCTATTGAGTCACCACCAAATGCTGAAAACATAGCAGCCATACCTATTAGAAAGACTACTACTACCTCTAAGGGACTTGGCATAAGGAAACAAGCTGCAAGAGTGGGGGGGAAAAGATAAAAAGGTTGAATACTTCAATCTAGAATATGAATTTTGTGAAGATTTGATTGCACCTTGAATGTTTGAGGATGCTACTATGAAGAAGTTGGAGGAGAAAATAGAGGCAATTGCCAAACTCATCTCTATAGGTAAAAGAATAGATCTTAAGGAGCTTACCTTAAAATCCAAGTAGATCTTACCTTCTAAATTCAAGATACTCGAAATGCCTAAGTTTGATGGGACCTCTAATTTGATAGCTCATATTAAGCAATATGCCATAGTCATGAAAGGCCCTAAGCTTAGTACGAAATAGAAGGTTGCTTATTTTAGCTTGACATTGCAAGGGAAAGCAATAAATTGGTATCATGGGTTGGAAAAGAAAGTGAATGAGGACTGGAGCAAGATCACAGAAACTTTCATTAACTAATATGACTATAGCACTTATATAAAGGTTACCATGAAAGACCTCAAGTTGCTTAAGCAAAAATCTAATGAGACCTTCGTAGAGTACCTATCAAGATAGAGGTCTAAAGTTCTGGAGATGAGGAAAAAGCTAGAGTCAACAGACTAGATTCGTATGTTCATTAAGAATACTAACCAGTACTTAAAAGATGGCTTAAAAACTAAGGGGCTGAAAGATTGGTAATCATTGAAAGATATAGCTATAGACTTAGAAGAGGAGCACAATAAGCAAAAAAAGAGCTCGGGAGGATTCAACAATCGAAGGAATCAAGGTATTAGGAATGTGAGTGGGACTAATTTTTGTCAGACTATTGAAGTATCTATCGTAGTTAGGCACCACTTGAACTTGGGCAAGCCGTTATCTTAGTGTTTAAAATGATTTTAAAAAGAAGGAAAGCTCTAACCTCTTTCTTCTAGGCCTTTTAGAAATAAAGGCTAGCCCTATCACAAGTCAGATTTGTACTGTCAGCATCATCAGCATACAAGCCGCGACACAAATAATTGCCACACTTTGAGGAATGAGATTTAAGACTTGATCGATTTAAGACAAATATTCGATCCAAAATAGAGATAAAAAGGTCAAGGTGCTTATTCAAGGGTTCATCCACCAGTCAATATGGTCAATTTAGGTTTGCTGAAATGGTATGTGCTTAAGGACTTGTACGAGAATGATTATCTAGTAGTGAAAAGAATGGCAGAAGTGAGTTAGGGTTCAGTATGCATGACAGATTATGAGTTACAAATAGTGAAAGCGAGTCAAAAGAACAAGTTTAAGATTTATGGGTGATTCAAATTTAGAGCAAAAATTGGGTAAAGAAGGAGAAACCAAAGCAGTAACCCAAAGCGATCGGGTGGTGCCGAAAATAGAGAAAGAACTAATTCCCCCAGTTGTGGAAGAAGAAGAGGATGTTGTGATAAAATAATTAAAGAAGACTCCTACACAGATTTTGATTTGGGATCTATTGCATTAATCCTCCTCCTATCGATAGAAGGTGGTTGAAGCTTTATGTGCTATAATAGTTTCAACAACCATATCACTATCGAGCTAGTGGCAATGATAAAAGGGGAGGACAAAACAATGGTTAGCTTCTATGACACAGATTTGCCACTTGAAGGGTATCACCACAACTGTCCTTTATACATTAAAGTGGAAGTTAACGGCAAGCACACGGCATGTGTAGTGGTTGATGATGGGTCATCGATCAATGTGTGCCCTCTTAAAGCTGTAGCTATATATGGGATTGAAGAATCAATGATCTCTCAATCCAAGCTTACCATCATGGCTTATGACAACAAAAAGCGACAAACGTATGGGACTTTTAAGGTCAAGGTCAAAATGGGAGTGATTGTAGACGATGTGGAGTTTGTAGTGCTTAATATCCTTGCAAATTTCTCTTTACTTTTAGGGAGGCCATGGTTCCATAAGTTGGGAGGAGTTCTGTCGACATTACATCAGATGATAAAAATCCCCCACGATGGTGAGATAGTAACGATAAGGGCTATGAGGGAGAATCAAGTTTCGATGCTTGAGATAGCCAACCAACCTTTTAATGGTTTCCATATTGCTAGGATCTTTTTGGAGGAAGGGGAAAATCCTAAGGTGGTAAATATACTGAAAAAGATGAACTATCTACCTAGAGCTGGATTAGGACATGCTTTAGAAGGTCCAATCTCAACCATTTAGCCTCAAGGATAGAAAGACTGAAAGGGATTAGGATACGTTGACATCAGAATTGACGAAGATGAGAAAAGGTATCCTTTTACTAGAAGAAAGTTTTGTTCAGGCTGAAGGGAATGTCAATTACTGTGGAGAGTCTGAGTTGGCTATCCTCAAGGGATAGGTTATGCCAAGGTTTGAAATTTTCAATGATGTGTTCGATTAGGCTGTGAATGAAGTAAAAGTTGTTTTAGATTTTTGGGATGAAAAAATCATGACCAACCTGACTGAGCTAGAAATTAGAACTGATGAAGAGATTTTGACTAATGCTATGCTCTAAGATAAGGGGAAGAAGAAGTTAGAAGAAGAAGACCCTTTTGAAAGCTTTTTTTAGAATTTATATGTACCTGAATTTTTAATGACAATGTTCTTATTTCTTTTGTTAATAATATGAACAATTTTACTTATTTTTGTGATGTCTTATCTAACTGCATCATGCATAAAGATAATCATGACACGCATAACATGTTTGATATTAATTCAATCAATACTACCTCGTTTAATCTCAGTACTGATGAGAATCTTAAAGAGATCTTAATTGCATTTGATGTAACTCCTAAAAAAAGGATTAAATTTGAGAGAATTTTAAAAAAATATAAAAAAGTCTTTGCCTGGACCTACGAAGACATGCCAGGGGTAGATTGAGAAGTGGCTAAACATGCCATCTACACGTAACCAAAAGCAAAATCGGTGAAGTAAAAAATACAAAGAATGAGACTAGAATGGGTAAAGAAGATAAAAGAAGTACACAAGCAAGTCACAGGTAAGTTTTTAAAAGAAGTACAGTATCTAATGTGGTTAGCTAATATGGTTCTGGTTGCCAAGAAAGATGGTAGTGTCCAGATGTGTATAAATTATAAAGATCTGAATAAAGCTTGCCTAAAAGATGACTTCTCGTTGCCTCATAGATGTGTTGATTAATAGCACAACCATATGCAAAATGTACAGTTTCATGAATGGGTATGCCGATTACAATCAGATTCTAAACAGAATAGCAGACAAGATAAAAACTACCTTCATCACAAAATAGGGAACCTTCTGTTATAGGGTTATGCCTTTCGACTTAAAAAATGTTGGGGCTACATACCAAAGGATGGCCACAAAGATTCTTATAGGGAAGTGGAAGTGTACGTTGATAATATGATGATCAAATCCTTTACAAGGGAAGGATATTTTGAGGCTTTAGAAAAGTTCTTTAAAAAGATAGAAAAATACAATTTGTGCTTGAATCTAAAAAAGTGTGTCTTCGAGGTAACTTTAGGAAAGCTCCTAGGGCATATCATAAGTCAAAGAGGAATCGAGGTAAAGTTAAAATAATCAGAGAAAAGCCAGTCCCAAAGAAAGAAAAAGAAATAAGGGGATTTTTGAGTAAAATAAAATACATTAGCAAGTTTATAGCTAAGCTCACCACCATATGTGAGCTTATTTTCAAAGTTCTCAGAAAGAACCAACCAACTAAATAGAATGATAATTGTCAGAAAGCTTTCGACACAATCAGGGAATATCTACTAAATCTACTAGTTTTACAACCACCAAGGCATGAAAAGCCATTGATCCTCTATCTATCTATCGAAGAAAGTTTCATAAGGCTATGATAACATAGAAAGATGAGATGGGAGTTGAATTTGCAATTTACTACTTAAGTAAGAAATTTCTTCCTTATGAGGTCAAGTATGTGGAAGTGGAAAAGATTTGTTTAGTAGTAGTATGGGCCTCAAAGAAACTGAGACACTATTTCCAATTGTTTACTGTATAGGTAGTGTCCAAACCTATTAAGGTACCTCCATACGGCACCATCTTTAGTCGGTAGAATGAGTAAATGGCTTCTTTTGCTTTAAGAATTTGACACTCAGTACATAACAAGAAAGACCATAAAAAGGTGAGCAGTCACAGAATTCTTCGCCAATCATTCGTTAGAAGGTGAGCAATTAGAGTTTAAATTCTTAGATGAAAACTTAAACTTGATTGTATTCCAAGGATGGCAGATGTATTTTGATGGAGTAGTAAATAGCAAAGGGGCAAAAGTAAGAGTGATTTTAGTAACCCTTAAATAAGAAAAGTTCTCATTAGCTAAAAAGCTGAGATACAAAGTCACAAATAACATGGCAGAATACAAAGCCTGCATATTTAGACTTGAAGCATTATTGACTCTTGGTGTAAAAGCAGTTGAGGTGTTTAGTGATTCGTCATTAATAGTGTATCAAGCTAATTAAGAATGGACCATCCATGAAGAAAGCTTAATGCCTTATACAGAACCTACGGTTTATTAGTGGACGGTTTGAAATGTGCACCTTTCATCATGTTTCGAGAGATGAGAATTAGCTAGTAGATGCATTGGCTACCTTAGTTTCCATGTGGGATAATCCAAAAGGGATAATCATGAAACCAATGATCATTTCCAGTTCTGAAAGGCCTTGTTATATGATAGAGCAAATAATGGAAATAGATCAAGAAAAAGATAAGCCATGGTTTTATGACATCTAGAATTACTTAGAAAATGGAAACTTCCCCGAAGAAGCCACGAACAAGGATAAAAAGGTATTAAGAAAGTTGTCAACTCAATTCATCAATGTAGATGGGGTCTCATAGAAAAGGCAAGTAAATGGTCTTTAGCTTCGTTGCCTAGAGGAAAGAGGCAAAAAAAGTTATAGAAGAAATACATGTAGGATTATATGGTACACATGTGAATGGTTTAGAGTTAGCTAAAAGATCATGCACCAAGGATTCTTTTAGCTTACTATAGACCATGATTGCTCAAAGTATGTGTAAAAATGCCACAAGTGTCAGTACTTTTGGGGATTTGAAACACGTGCCAGTGTCAAAACTTCACAACTTATCATCCCTTTAGCCATTTGTTGCATAGGGAATAGACATAGTGGGAGATATACATCCAACAGCTTCGAATGGGTATCACTTTGTCATAATAGCTATAGATTACTTCTTAAAATGAAGTAGAATCTTTTAAGAAGTTGGGGGCAAGAGAGATGGCTAGATTCATAGAGAAGAGTTTAATCTACAGATATAAGGTTCCACATCATATAGTTTTGGATAACGGTGTCCAGTTTCTAGCGAAAACTAAGGCTCTCTTACAGAAATACAAGATTCAGCACCATAAATGCTCTCCTTACAAGTCACAAGCCAATAAAGCAGTTGAAGCAGCAAACAAGAATATTAAAAAGATTTTAGCCAAGATAGTTGTGACTTACAAAGATTAGGCTAATAAGCTTCCTTTTACTCTTTGGGGATACAGGACTACGATCTGAACTTCAACAGGTGCTACTCCATTCTCTTTGGTGTATGAGACAAATGTAATGCTTCTATTAGAGGTTGAGCTTTAGTCATTGAGAGTGGCAATAGAGGCAGAGATTCTCGAGATTGCCTGGATCAAACAAAGATTCCAACAATTGAATTTGCTAGATGATAAGTGATTAAGCGCTAATTATCATAATCAAATTTACCAAAAAAAGATGGCACGCCCCTTCAGTAAAAGCGTGAAAGATCGCAAACTGAAAAAAGGAGAGCTAGTCCTCAAACAAATGAGATCGAGACTACCTGACCCAAGAGGAAAGTTCAAACCAAATTGGGAAGGGCCATTCATCCTAATGCAAATGTTACTGAAGGGTGCTACGATCTTTACAAATTGTGATGGAAATAAATTAAGGGAGCCTATGAATATGGATAGGCTGAAAAGGTTTTATGGCTAAAGACAAATAAATGAGAAAAAGAAGAGAAATAATAGCCCTGCGGGTTAGAAACTAATAAATGGCAGCCTTGCTAAAAGTGGGCACCTTGATAGCATGAAAATCGAAAAAAGGCATCCTATGTAACAATTAAGGGCTGA
The DNA here is from genome assembly GCA_948208565.1 of Hura crepitans. Lineage (NCBI taxonomy): Eukaryota > Viridiplantae > Streptophyta > Magnoliopsida > Malpighiales > Euphorbiaceae > Hura > Hura crepitans. The sequence goes on along the minus strand of CANXYI012261697.1, from coordinate 5,179 downwards.
GAGAAAATGGTCAATCAAGAAAACCTACTAGGGTTGATTGACAACAGGAGTTTAAGATGTAATTAAGAACTCCCTTGATTAAATAAAGAAATGTGTTATTGCATTAATGTCCCATTGTGATTATCATAAAATGCTAATATGATACTGCTAGATAGGACCACTTTAATAAGCATGATTGAGCATTTTATAAACTAAAGGAGTACGATATTAAATACAACAAAAGAGAACAAAAAAAAGTAGAAAAGTTTCTTTTTGTTTCTTTCTTTTTAAGTCCTCTATCTCTTGTTACTGCTCTCGCCACTCATCCTTAACCAATAGGTCTGATTATCTCTAGAAGGGCCTGTTACCCATTCTTTATATGCATTTGAAATTTGAAAGTTGCTAATGACTCTAGGTACGATGTTCGTCTTTAGAGGTAACTACCTCTATAGGTCATGATAACCAGAAGTCAAGGTGATAGATATATCTCCTCCTCTAAAAGACAACAGGTAGGTTACAATCCTTTGGGTCTCATAAAATAGCCTCACACAATGTTCAGGGGTACAAAAGGTAACTTTGTGAAAGCCGGTTAGAGGAATGCAGCCTGACGGACTGCTACACTGCACATACAGTAAGCAAACCTATGGGTTTCTGAAACTTATAGCATTATTTGTTAGAGCACTCAGCCATGAAACCCATCGCCCAACATCTATGAAATGATGCATAACAACTTAAGACAACAAATGCTTCAAACTATAAGATCCAAGGACACAAGGCGGAGGATCAGCCAATAGGCGAAGCTTCTCTTATAGCCAGAACTAAAAAAATGTTGTTAGCAATGAAAACTTGTGAAGGCGTCCTAAGCAAAAGTCAAGTAAATGGTAAGGTGAAAACCCATAAGGGCAATCTATCCTTAAAAAGTCTATTAGGAATGAAAATCTGCAAAGGCTTCCTAGGAAAAAGACAGACTAAAGAATAGGGCAAAAACCCCTTTTTGGGGCAATCTATTCTAAAAAAAAACCTAAAGCAGAAGTGGTCTCCCACAGAAGAATTCAGCTTCTCCAACTGCACAGTATCCAAACCAAGAATTATTTTAGCTAAGATCAGAGGAAAATGATTCAGCCCTTTCTTCAAATCATTAATCATGCTGAATAGCTAATTATCTCCAAAATGGTCTTTAGCTAAAATTGTTAGATATTTGGAGAAAAATATGAATAAATATGCACCCGCTCGAAGGGATAGAATGTTTGTACAGCTTCAGCATAGTCCAGTAGTGCACTCAGAGAGATTAGTCTTATCTGTGGGACCTATCTAGTAGCCAAGGATGACAATAAGCCCAATGCATCAATTTCCTCGTATGGTTAGTGAGGAACACAGGTCGGATAGCTAGGTAGTGTCTCAAAAGAATGAAGCACACAAAATTACAGCAAATTCCTCAAACAAGGGGCATAACTCTCGATGAGAAAATTGAAAGACATGAAATTGTGGGTCCCAAAATGGGGTCACTACCTTGAGAAAGGTCTAAGCGAAATGCACTCTTTAAAGAAATTTTAGCCTGCTATAAGGAGCCAAGGTGGAAGCTACCCATGTAGAAGGGAGATTAAGAATTTTATAAAGCTTTTTGAGGAATTCGTCACTCATTGTTGCAAAAACGAGGAAAAAACTCAAGTGACACAAGGATCTATGCATGCATTAGGGTATTTATAGCTTTAAAAGATGAAAAAAGGGCATTTTGGTAAAAAAAAATAAGCATTTTTGGCTAGAAAATGGGTGTTTTCTAGTTGAAAACGGTCATTTTGAGTCAAAAAAAATAGGTGTTTTGGGCTCGGCCCAAAACGGCTATTTTCGGGCCTTGAAATGATCATTTTTAGCTTGGAAAATGGTCATTTTTACTGCCTAAAATAAGCACTTCCATAGGCCAAAATGACCATTTTGGCGTAAAAAAAATGGCCATTTTTGCCTCACTATAAAAGGGTTAATTTTTTTTTACCATTTTCATACATTTTGACAATTTTTTTTGGCCTAAGCACTATATAAATATACACGTGTAACCATGCCACCATGCCAACAAAGCCATCCATGCCTGTAACCCATGCCAGAGCATGTGGTAGTACCAAGTTGGCTCATTGATAAGGAAATAGAGTGATACAAATGTTTGGCCACCATCATTCAAATCGAGAGCCGATATATGTGCAACCAAATACTATGAGATCTAGGTATTTTAGACCGAGTGGATCAGCTACTCACCTAAGTGGGTGGTGGGAATTCTACCTACTATGGTGTGCCACCTATCCGACTATCATGCTAGAATTCCTTAGCACCTTTCGATTATGGTGGGCTCGGCCGAATGATACATCCGTCATCCACTTTGATGTGCTAGGGAGCAAGTTTAATGTCCCTTTTTTATGGTTCAGTGAGCTACTAAGTCTACCCATGGATAGGGACACAGAGGTCCCCTAGAGCCTGAACGAGTACTGGGGGGGTCTATTGGTCAGCTTGGCACCATCTAAAATGCCAGCCAGACTAAGGCATTCACCATCCGAGACCTAGTCCACTATTACCTACACCGAGTTTTGGCTCTCAGCTACCTCGAACATGTTGGTAGCTCCGGTCAGTTGAACTGGACTGAATTATATAGCCTCTGGGCTATAGACCATAGCGTCCGATTTAACCCGACTTAGACTATCCTTGAGCATCTACATCGTGCTAGCCGATCCTCGGGTAAAGGGATCATCGGAGGAGGAGTTGTCACTGCTATATTACTTAGGCTAGGCATCCCAGAGCAGCAACTTAGCAAGTCTCTTCAACAGCAACTATGGGTCAATCGAGACACCTGTATCACCATCAGGATCATAAAGGCCGATCCTTGAGCACCAATAGACTACAAACTGTTGATAGATGCTAAGTTGGATTAACAGGTAGGGGAGCAACCAAGCAGGGATGATCAGTTCATATTAGTTCTTGAGGAGCTTTTAGGGGCAGACTTGACTCCAGAGAGGCTAGCCCAGAGGTAGCGGACCGATAAAGTGGGTATATCTTCTTCAACACTGCCTCCACCATCACTCGAGTCTCTTTTCTAGGGCTTGAAGACTTGGATGAGGGAATAGTTCTAGCGCACCCATACTGACTTGAGCGTGAGGATCAAGGAGTCTGAGCGTCGGACTACCCAGATGCTGGAGGCAATGGAGGTAGAGCGTTAGATGCTGAGAGACCAAAGATAGCCTCCAGCTCCTTAGCCTTTACTTTATCTTCATTTTGTTTTATTTTATTATACTTGCCTATACATGTTAGTTTAGGACACAAAGATTTTGCACTCAAAAAGTATTCATTTATAAAATTGACATATTTTGTTTATTACTTTTTTTTGGCAAAACATAGACAAAACAATAATATAATAAAATACTTGATAAATAATAATAACAAATAATAAATAAAGAACAAAATAAGGAGATAGATAAAATAAAAGAAAAGAGAGAAGAAAAAAGAGAAGAGAAGGATAACAAGGAAAAAGTATAAAATTATAATTTTCAAAATCATGACATGAATTCAAAAAATGCACTCACACACATCATGCATCCATGTAACAAATAACTTTTGATGTCTAACATATTCTACCACCTTTTTTCTACATAAGGGACAACCTAGATTTTCTAGGCAAGCTCACAAATGTGCCCTTTCAAGAAGTTTTTAGGTACAATGTCTCACAGCACTGCCTAAACTAAGTTATCTTCAAGTGCAATGTCTCATAGCATTGCCCAAGTTCGGGTGCAATGTCTCACAACACTGCTTGAACCAAGTTATCTTTATGTGCAATGTCTCACAGCACTGCCTAAGTTCGAGTGCAATGTCTCATAGCATAGCCTGAACCAAGTTATCTTTGGGTGTAACATCTCACAGCACTGCCCGAGTTCAGGTGCAATGTCTTATAGCATTGCCTGAAACAAATTATCTTTGGGTGCAATGTCTCATAGCATTGGTCGAGTTCAGGTGTAATATCTCATAGCACTACCTGAACTAAATCAATTATAGGTGTAATGTCTCTAGCACTGCCTAGGCCTCATTAACTCCGATTATGATGATTTGTATAAAAAGATCGCCCTGCAAGGTACGTGTCTCTTTCCTTTTCGAACTTTAGGTCACCTCACACACTCTGTAGTCACCTCCCTAAAGTTGGGGGTAACTATAGACACTGGGTCTTTAGGGCTTCCAGGTTTGGTTTGCCTGATGATATTGAAAATGACAAATTCTAATAAAAGGGGTTTTTTACGTCCGAATCAAAGATCTCAAAATTTTCCTTTAAAAAAAGTCCAAACGGCTGTTTTGGGAAGAACGGGCCATTTCCGTGAAGGGAACGGCCATGTCTGCAAAGGAAATGCCTATTTTGGTCACCAAAATGCTCGTTTTGGCCTTTTTGGCAAAAACGGGTTGTTTCCATGAAAGGAACGGCCGTTTTAAGCCCAAAATGGCAAAAACGGCCGTTTTGGCCATTTTGAGTCGAAAATGCCCATTTTCAGCCTTAGGAAGCGTGTATAAAAGCGAAATGGGTTAAGAAAAGGTTGGTCATTTTAAAGAAAGAAAATTTTTAGAGAGAGAAAATACACTAAAAAAGGCAAAAAAAACACTCTTTTAACACCATTTTTTGTGTATTCTGAAGATTCAAGCACAGTTTTTTAATCTGGTCGAGATCTTTTCTGAAGGCAAACATACTCGGTGTGTCAATTGACCAATTTTTCTACTATTTTCATTTTTCTTTTCATTTTATCCATCTACCAGTTAGATGCGATCATTTATTTGGGTAATATTTTTACATTTGTGGGACTGCTCATTTTTATTTTATTTTTGTTTGCCTATCTATTTTTTTTTGCATCCAAATATATTATTTCTGTCATTTTTAATGCTTTCATTTTTCTTTTTACTTTATCCATCTACCAGTTAGATGTGATAATTTATTTGTGCAATATTTTTTAATTTTGTGATTGCCCATTTTTATTTTATTTTTGTCTGCTCATTTATTTTTGCTTCGCATCCAAATATATTATTTATGTCATTTTTACTGCTTTTATTTTTCTTTTTGCTTTATCCATCTATCAATTAGATGTTATAATTTATTTGTGCAATATTTTTTATATTTGTGACTGATCATTTTTATTTTATTTTTGCCTATCCATCTATTTTTGCTTCGCATACAAATATATTATTT